>CATOBL010000228.1:15000-82500 GCA_951394255.1 Polyploca ridens | reverse complement strand
TAAATTTACATAGGTACAGGCTTATATCTTTAACACTTTTATAACAAAATATTTTCAGCTTTCTTATAACTATTGCTATTTTAAACACATTTTTTAGACCAAATTTTATGCTTTTACAGAAATATTTTTACTTAAATATTTAGAAAACATAATTTTTCTTATGCTGTTTTATTTCCTTTTATAACTCTATCTGCGATTTTTACACAATAGTTAATAAAAGTATCTCTATTTTTTCCCGACATAATTTCATGGATAGTGTTTAGCTCCAGTTTTAAATCTAAGGACTGTTCCACCTCGTGTCTCTCTCTTCCGTAAATAGGGCAATCCAGCAACACATGGGTAACCGTCTCGTTTTCTGCTGGGTCGCAGATGCACGATGGGCTCTCTTTACACTTGAAACGATACAAGTATTCAGAGAACCCACCGTGCCCCGTCATAATTTGCGTTTGTACGCTCGTTTTTTCCATTTTTCTGGCTGCTGCGTAGGCTGCTTTTACATCCGGAAAAAACAGCTTCGTGATGGAAGCAGTCTCGCCAGCGACATATCTCTCGTTCCATTCGTCAAGCGTCGCCGTACGAATGCTTCGCTTGACGAATGAGACCGGGCACAGGTCGTAATCCGGCTTCCGTTTGGAGTTCAAGGCGGCCTCCTTTGCCAGTTCATCCGCCCTCTCATTGCCATCCAGTCCTGCGTGGGCTTTAATCCAGAACAAAGACACAGCTTTGTTCTGGAGAGATGCAGATTTAATGTTATCTCTTGATTCCACTGCCAGGGGGTGGAGGCAACGGTGGTTCTTCACTGTTTGGAGGGCCGCCATTGAGTCGCTATAGACTCCAAACGTTGATGCTCTCTGCTTCAGGATCTCTCTTGTTGCCCGACATATCGCTAGCAGTTCGGCCTGGTAGACAGTACAGTATCTGGATAGGGCAAGCTTGAGGGCCCTGATTTCCCCCTCGCCATTCCATATAGATAGCGAGGCGCCAACCCGACCCTCAATCTTGCTCCCATCCGTGAAGATGCGTATGTCGAATTCGCTATGAGCGCTAAGCTGCTCCTGGTCTACCAGGCTTTGAAATTCCACATCGGCGTGCTCAGCGGGGTGTGGGGCCTCGGTTGCTAAAGCCATTCGTTCGATCTCTCCACCTCCTGGCTCTGCCTGGGAAACCCCCTTCCTGGCCTCGTATAACAAGGCCGCCTCTCGAACTCGAAGGTCGAGAGGGAGGATCCCAGAAAGCGCCAGTGCTGAGTTTAGAGAGACCGTACGATAGGCTTTGCACATTTTTTGTGCTATTCCACGCTGCACGATGCCCAGCTGTTTTCTCACTCCCAGCTTGCTAGCAGCAGGCGCCCAAACGCTTGCGGCGTATAGTATGACGGGCTCTACAGTGGCTACGTATATCTGCCGTATGACCTCCGGGTTCAGTCCCCAGCTGACTTTCGCCGCTCTGCTTAGCTGCTTGTATATCCCTATCGCTTTTCTGCAGACGCTCGATATGTGCGCGTTGAAAGTCAGCTTTTCGTCGATGATGACGCCGAGGATCTTCATCTCTTTGGACATGGCAATGCTTATCCCGCCCATGTTCAGTCGTGGGGTGTCGTACTTCAGTTTTCTGGTTACGACCATCGCGCTGGTCTTGTGCGGGGCAAATTTTAGCTTATTCTTAATACCCCACGCCTGAACATGTTCGAGGGCCGCATTGGCATGTCCTTGGATCTCTTGACCCGTCTCGCCGTCGAACACTAGGACAACATCGTCTGCGAAGGCCTGGCAGTAGGTTCCCCTCGATTCGAGACTCTTCAGAAGTGGGTCAAGGAGGAGGTTCCACAAGATCGGACCTCCTATGGAGCCCTGGACGCAGCCCTTGCTTGTTTCTCTGCCATACTCTTCGCCGGCATATCGGACACAGACCTTCCTTTCTTCGAGATAGCTGTCCATGACCCGCCTCAAGTTGAGTGGACACTTTTCCTCAGCCAGACGTACTCTTATCGCTGGCCACCAGGCGCTATCGAAGGCCCCCTCTATATCCAAGGACACTAATGTTATTATCCTTTTGTTGGTCAGCTTCTTGCGGATGTGATGCATAAGGGTATAGAGGGAGTCCTCGGTGCTCTTCTGTGGCATGAAACCGTACTGGCGAGTACTCATCCCTGGTATCAGATGGAATTTGAGACGGGCCACCAGCATCTTCTCATAGATCTTGCCCAATATTGGCAATAGGCCAATTGGCCTGTAGGCTTTGGGAGTGGTGTAATCTCCTTTCCCTGGCTTCCTCAGTACTACTACAGTCGCTTCCTTCCAGACCTCAGGGAAATAGTGCAGTTCAAGGCATTTATTGATGATGGCAAGAAACAGCTCCGGGTCGTCTTCGATGGCATGGCAGCAAATGTCGGCTGTAAAGCCGTCCGCTCCTGGGGCTTTTTTGGGGTTAAAGGACCCACATGCCTGTTTCAGCTCAGCCAGTGTAAACGGTGGGTCACATGAGTCATCATGGTCCTCAACGTTCACTTTTTCAGCTTCCGCCCTGGTGTGGCAGTGATGAGGGCTGTCATTGTGTTTGACGTCTTCTGGGTAAAAGGTCTCCGCTAGTAATCTTGCTGAGCTCTTAGCATCCAAGACCACTCCGTCCTTTTCCAGCGGCAGATCTTCTTCCCTGCTTTTTGTCCTTCCTATCACTCTGTAGATCCCTTCCCAGACACCCTCCTTATCCTGTTTGCTGCAGAACTCCTTCCAACTCTCGATCTGAGCCTTCCCCGCCTCCAACTCATATTTTTCTTTCTGTTTCAGGTACTCTTCGACGACCTTCGATCTACGGACCGGTGCGGCGTTCCTTATCCTCCTTCTTTTGGTATTGACTTCTTTCTTCATCTCAGCGAGCTTCTCCGACCACCATGGCAAGGTAAGTTTCTCTTTTGATTTTTTAGTTGGGATTGCCAAAATGCATGCATTATCTATTGCTTTTATGTAATTGCTTGTTGCTATTTTAATCTGATCTGTGTTTTTAATTTTGACTATTTCTATTTTGCTTATTTGGTTTTCCAGCTTGGATTGGCTAAGTTTCTCATGAAACTTAGTCCAATCTGCTTTTTTTGTATTATATTTCCTTGTGGTTCTAGCTATGCTTACCCCTTTTGCTCTCTGCAGCCGAATGCTGAAGACTATTCCATTGTGGTCCGAGCTCGTGAGACTCTCATCAACCTTCCAGTCATCTACCAAATCCAGGATATCTGTCGAGCACGCTGTTACGTCGACAAAGCTGGTGTAGCGTCGTCCTCCTCTGATTGTGTCGAAGGTCGGAATTTCCCCTTGGTTGAGCACGTTCAAACCCATTTCTCCGAGTGCGCCAAACATGTCCTCTCCCCTATGATCGACCGTCGGGCTTCCCCACCAAGTGTTTTTTGCATTGGCGTCTCCTCCGACAATCCATGTCCCTGATGCAATCTCTTCTTCTATCTTCTTCAGCTGTTCGAGGTACGGCTCTATGGGGTGGTCTGGCTCAAAGTAGAAGGAGACAAGCGTGATCTCCCAGGCACTGGTTCGGATTCCCACCACAACGATGTTGTTTGTGGTGAGTTTCGGGTACTGTACGACAGTGAGGTCGTTATCGAAAACAGCTATTGCTGCTTTGACAGTCCCATCTCCTATATTAGAGCTCTGAAATACTCGAACGCCCCTGTGACTCCTCATACTTTTAGCCCCACCCACATAGGGCTCTTGGAGGAGCGCTACGGCAACCCCCCGCTTCTCGGCCTCAATCAGGAGCTCGTAAGTTGCTAGTTTCTTTCGCTGAAGGTTCGATTGCATCAGTTTGTAGGCAGTTTGTCGGCCTTGGACGCCTTTAGCAATACGCCACGGTTTGGCGGGCTAGGTCGTCCCATTTACGGCGTGTTGGGCAGTCAGTACTAAAAGCGTTGTGGTCCGAGCGTCCCAGCTTTGCGTTAACGCAGTTTCTGCAGCTTGGCGGTACATCTGTGCGCCAGTCTTCGCACTCTGTCCTCATGTGGGGACCGCCACAGTGGCTGCACAGGTCCGCCGGCTCTTTGCAGAAGCGTCTGCCGTGCCCGTATCCCAAACAGCGTGTGCACTGCACCAGAGGGGATTGATCTTCGATCTTGACACGCTGAAGGTCGATGTGGACCGTTTTCATCTGCACTGCTCTTTTATGGATGGTTGGGGAGACGCTGACCACAATGTGTCCCTCGTGGGGGTTTCTTGCTCGTCTTCTGTACTTGATTTCGACCCTTGTTTCCATTTCGCCGAGGCCCTGAAAGAGGCTCCGGTTTTGGTTTTTGAGTGCCTTCAAGACATCCTCGTCTGTGTTGACTACGAGCACGTCCCTCAGTATAAGCAGTGGATCCTTGTTTTTAACCTCCTCAACAGTGAGGTCCTCAGCTTTCTTCCCAAGCCTGTCCTTGAGCTTGTCCCTTTCTTCCTTTGTCTCAAAGCCCATAATTACCTTTCTGTCCTTTGCTTTCCTTATCCTTTCTACTTTTATCCATCCTTCCTTTGCGTCCACTGCCTTTCGCACCTTTTCAAGGACTTCCTCTCCTGTCTCAGATTCGTTTTTCGATGTGACAACCACTGAGTGCAGCGTACTCCTCTGCGGCTGTGGGGTGTTACTTGGAGTCACAGACGCGGCAACAGCTGCGTACGTCGTCGCTCGCTCCATGGTAACCTCATGCCTCTCCAACGTTTCCTTCAGCTCTGCCATCCTTTTGTTGCTCTCTGATAGCAACTTCGTATGCTCCTCGAGTTGGGCTTGCAGGTTTGGGTCTATTTTGGCCGGGGTGGTAGGGTTGATAGCTCCGGTTTTCGGTTCTGTCATTTTTCCCTTTTCTTTTCCTTCTCCCTTTTTGGCCTTGCATTCCATTTCAGCTTCCTTCACGAGTGCATATAGACGGTCCAGAGCTTCAACAACGTTTGTTTTTATTTCAGCCTTCATGTTCTTTGACATGTTGAGGTTTAGCTTGGCATTGGTCAGGCATTTCCTGGCCTCGGTTGTTCGGTCGGCTTGTCGCTGCTTTGGCGGGGATATTTCGATCGAAGTTCTTCGAGTCGTCGCCGTTGCACTGTCTTGCGATAGGCCCAACCTCGTTCTTGTTTTTGCAGTGCCAGCCTGCGTTGTCGGAGAGGGGGTAGAATCTGCCTTAGCAGTCTCCCACTCACTTATACTGCGCCTCACGTTGGAGTCAGTGGTCGTCGGTTGAGAAGACATTTCACGGTCCTTAGATTTGGGGGTTCTTAACATTTGGAGGTAGGTATGTGTTTGTAAAGGAACACAGTATCAATATAGGGTAAACGTTTGTAAAAGTTGTAAAGAAGATATAAAAAAGTTGTAAATGTACAAGAAAATTTGTCTGTGAATAATATAGTAGAATAGAGTTATAAAAGGAAACAACTCGCTGATTCTACAGTCTGTAACTGTAACAACTACAAAAAACAAATTCTACACAAATGGAATAAAATTAAATTAATATAAAAAGTAGAGTCTCGGACTCTGTCAATAAGTTCTGTATTAATTACAGGTCACTAATACTAATAAAATAGGGAAGGCGCGTCCAGAGTCAAAAAATTTGGTAAATAAAATTTTTGCTCTATATAGAGTCAAAATCCCCGTAGTGGGGACAGATCTCTCGCTGCCAAGCGTGGTTCGCGCTGTGGTTGACAGCGAGAGATCGTGGGACGCACTCCACTCCTTTTGCGAGCGAGTTATGCTCGCAAAGGAGGCGGCGGAACGTGACAGGGAGGATACTACCACCCTGGCTATCCGCCGCAGGAGAACCGGGCGTCGGAGGGCGGCTTTTTTGAGCCACCTTCCCCCCAACATGGGCCCAAGGGTGGCGGACTCGGGGGAGTCTGCCGCCCATCAACATCGGGCCCGAGTAGTGGAGCGTGTGTTCCCGCACGCTACTCAGGAGGAGACGGCGGAGACAAGAGCTCCGGTCTCTGCCGTCGACGAAGAGGAGGCCTCCGATCAGGCCGTCGCTGCTGGATACGCGGACGAATGCTTCGGCGCCCCCGTATATCCCGACGCGGTTCTGCGGGTTAAGTCCCAAGCGCAGGAGGTGGTTTCCCGGGGTGGGGTTGTCTTGGCGGTGTCACTTGACATCGCCAACGCATTCAACTCCCTCCCCTGGAGCTGCATACTGGAGGCGCTTCGGTATCATGGAGTGCCCCAGTACCTGCGCCGAGTTATCGGGGCTTACCTGTCTGAGAGGTCGGTGGTCTACCCCGGCCGAGAGGGCTGGGGCCGACGGGAAAAGTTGCGGCCCTGGGCGCCCCCCTTGACCAGCAGCCTGGAGGAAACCCTCCTGGACGACGTGGTCGGCACCCTCTTTCCTTCACGAGAAGAATGGGTACCACCGGTGGCCTATCGTGCCCTCCCGGCGCTGTCTGCTGGAGACGACACCCCGGCACCGGAAGTGTCGGAGGGCGAATTCGGGGCGGCCGTTTTGAGACTGAGGTCGAAAAAGACGGCCCCGGGCCCGGACGGCGTGCTGGGGACTGCCCTGGTGATCGCGCTGGGGGAGTTAGGAGGGAGGGTAAGGTCCCTCTTCACCGCGTGCTTGCGACAGGGTCGATTCCCGCAGCGGTGGAAGACGGGCAAGCTCGTCCTAATTCACAAAGACGGGCGCCCTGCCGGGCAGCCGTCGGCGTATCGCCCGATCGTGCTGCTCGACGAGGTGAGCAAACTCTTCGAGCGTGTGCTCGCTGCTCGCCTCGTCGAGTGTATGGATCCGGGCCTTGCCGACGTGCAGTTCGGCTTCCGCCGCGGCCGGTCCACTCTGGACGCGATAGCGCGGGTGCGGGATCTCGCCGAAGAGGCGACCTCCCAGGGTTGTGTGTTGTTCGCGGTGTCTCTCGACATCCGCAACGCGTTTAACACGCTGCCCTGGGAAACGGTGTTATGGGGACTGCGGTACCACGGGGTGCCGCAGTATCTCCAAAAGGTGGTGGCCGACTACTTCGTCGGGAGAGCTGTCATCTTCCCGACAAGGAGCGGCTCTGGGAGGAGAGAGATGGCGTGCGGTGTTCCACAGGGATCGGTTCTGGGTCCGCTCCTGTGGAACATCGGATACGACTGGGTGCTACGCGGGGCCATGTTGCGGGGGGTCGACGTCACCTGTTACGCCGATGATACCCTCGTGACGGCCCGCGGCAGCACCTACCGAGAGGCGTCCATCCTCGCCACGGCGGGGGTAGCCCAAGTAGTGGGTCGGATCCGCGCCCTGGGGCTCGAAGTGGCCCTTGACAAGTCGGAGGCCCTGGTTTTCCACAGGCCCCGACATGGGCCACCGCCTGGAGCCGCTATAATGGTGGGAGGAACCTCCATCGCCGTTGGGTCGACGATGAAGTACCTGGGACTCGTCCTCGACGGTCGGTGGAGGTTCGAAGAACACTTTCGGCGGCTGGCCCCGAAGTTGCTGGCCACTGCTGGGGCCCTGGGGCGGATCCTGCCCAACGTGGGTGGGCCGAGACGGTCTTGCCGACGCCTTTATACTGGTGTGGTGCGCTCCATGGCGCTCTACGGGGCGCCAATATGGGCAGACGCCATGAGCGCCCGAAACCTGGCGGCGCTGCGACGTCCGCAGCGCGCTATGGCGCTCAGGGTGGTCCGGGCGTACCGCACCGTATCATGCGTCGGCGCGTGTGTGCTCGCCGGCACGCCGCCGTGGGACCTTGAAGCCGAGGTACTCGCCGCGGTGTACCGGCGAACTAGGGAGGAGATCCGAGGCGGGGGCCGTCCGCACCCGCGGGAGATCGCCAGCTGGAGAGAGGATGCGCGTGGCGTTCTCCTCTGGAAATGGATGGCTCGCCTCGAGAACCCCGTGGTGAGCCGCGAGGTGGTGGCCGCCGTTCGGCCCATTCTTCAAACATGGCTCGAACGGGGGCACGGGGCTCTCTCCTTCCGCTTGACGCAGATGATCACCGGGCACGGCTGCTTCGGTCGATATCTGTGTCGGGTGGTGGGCAGAGAGCCCTCGGAGATGTGCCACCACTGCGTGGCTGGTGTCGCGGACACGGCGCAACATACGCGCGAGGAGTGCCCAGCTTGGGCGATCCCTCGCGCCGCCTTGTCCGCGACAGTAGGAGGTGACCTCTCGCTGCCGGCCCTTTTAAGGGCCATGGTCAGTAGCGAGGAGGCGTGGAGGGCGGCCGCGACCTTCTGTGACGAGGTAATGATACAGAAGGAGGCGGCGGAAAGGGAGCGAGAGGACGATGCTAACTCGCTCCCCATTCGCCGCCGCAGACGCGGTGGGCGGCGTCGAGCCTTTGCGGCCCGGTTGCCGCCCTAACGCCGGGGACCGTGGGTGGTTGATCGGGGGGTCACCACCTGCACAAAGGTCCCATGCTGGAGACGCCCAAGTGTTCCTGGGCGCCTCCAGCGGAAGGAGCGAGGCGGGGCTAAGTTAAAAATTAAACTTAGCCCCGCCCCGCCGAGAAGGGCTCAAACGAGCGACGCCGGCGGGGCAGGCGGTTGAGGGCTTTGTGTCCCGCAGCCCCGCACCAAACGGCGAGAGAAGGAACACCCCAGGGGTTTAGTCAGTAAGAGTCTGACATAACCCGGTCGCCTCCCCCGAGGCTGCCGGGTATCCATGCAGGATTCCCCTGGGTTACCAAAAAAAAAAAAAAAAAAAGGTTAGGTTCCATACCGGGCAGGCTTGGGGGGAGGGGCCAGACTAAGAGCAACACAGTGGAGGAGACGTCTCCGGATGTCTGGCGGAGTCTTTAGGATTGCCGCGTGAGGCGATGGGTCTGCCGGTTTCTTCTGGCAGACAGGCTTCGGCCACCGTCGGCTCAACCCGTAATCCTGGATTGACAGGACCGGGGGTTCTTCGGAACCGCGGGGAAGAAAACCCCTTAAAAAATTACCCAAATCCTAAGCTCTGGCGCCTGGCGATGGGATGTATGGCTGGGGGGAACCCAGTCCCAAGGGCGTCGTTCGAGGGACCTCACCCTCCAAAAAAGGAAAACCATGGAAAAAGTGAACAGTAAAAATACTACCCAGGAGGGTCCTGACCGCAAGGAAGGGGAATCCCTCAGTGCCTCGGCACTCAGCCCCAACGTATCTGGGAGGGGCACCTGTCACTTGGTGGAAGAAAGGAGTTTGAGGAAGTGCTCCATTGTTCTGGAGAGGACGGTGGAGAAGGTGGACTCAGAAAAAAAAGGTGAAGGATCGGTACGATCGGAAGAGAGGAAGAAAGTTGGAGAGGATAGGATTGGTGATGGAGCTCAGGATGTGGGCATGGACGTGTCGTCCGGGCCATCCAACTCTAACACCAAAAGCAGATTCTGGGGGAGGAAGCGGTCGCATTCTGGAGGTTACTCCGGATCTGACAGTGCCTCCAGCCTGGATAGGGCCCCGAAGGTGCCTGCAGGGCGTAAAGGAAGAGGCACAGGCCGTCAATCCTCGTCAGGCCTGCAAAGTCCGAGGGCTCAGCTCATAAAAGCGAGACGCATAGAGGCGGAGATGCAGGCTCTAGAGGAGGTGGCGTCTTTGTCACGGGGGCTCCAGTCTGCCTCGGACAAGTTTAAAAAGAAGCCGTCTGCGGATATCACCGCGACGGCTGATGCGTTGAGTCGGAGAGTTAAGGATTCCGTGACGATAATTAACAAGGTCGCCGCGAAATCCTTGAATCTCAAAGGCTCGTTTGCCCACGACCTTCACGTGGCGGCAGCTGCGATTGAGGAAACGGTGCAGGACCTGCAGTCCCGCACAACTGATGGGGAGAACCAGAGGCTGTTGGCAATAAATGCCGGCCTCCAGTCGGAGCTCGCAGAAATGCGAAAGGAGTTGGCTCAACTTAGAGCTGACATGCAGCGGGCTCCGACAGCGAGTACAGTAGCGCCGCAGACTTCGTCTGCCCCGTCGGGAGATCAGGAGGAACTGTCTGGCAAAATCATGAGACAGGTGGGGCTCATGATGAGCGCCCGGCTCGAGGCGCTCGAGTTGGACGGGAGGTTGCTACCAGAGCGACGGGCCCGGCCATCGCTGGCTGCAGACCGAGCGAAAGAGGATTCTCCTGCAGCGGGCACTGCGGGTTCTGCGCCGATTGCGGATCCTGCGTCGTCCGTGCGTGGGAAGAAAAAGGGAGCTGCGCCTCCTGCACGTGCAAAGAGCGACCAAGCTCCCCCCCAGGACGTGACGAATGAAGTTGGCCTAGGCACTCGACGGGGCGGAAAGAAGCGACGAGGAGGAAATAAGGGAACCCCTCCCCCTGCGCAGAGTAAGCCAGCCATGGAGCCGCGCTCTGTGCCGCCAGCCCCGGGAGCTCGGGAAGAGCCCTGGTCTACGGTGGGGGGGAGCGGTAAGAAGAAGCCTCAGGCACAGACCGCATCGGCACCGAAGCAGAAAGAGCAGCTGCAGCGGAAAAAACAGCCGCGAGTGCGCGTCCCGGACTCGACGGCAGTAGTTATTAAACTGCAGCCGTCCGCGCTAGAGAGGGGCGTGACATATGCGGCTGTTATAAAAGAAGCCCGAGACAAGGTGAACCCGGCTAGCCTGGGCATCCCCGGGTTAAGGTTCAAAGTGGCCGCTACGGGCGCCCGGATGTTTATTGTGCCGGGCGCAAACAGCGGCGACAAGGCGGACTCCCTCGCAGAAAAACTGAGAGGGACCTTTAAGGAGGAGGACATCCGGGTCTCCAGACCCGTGAAGTGCGTGGATCTGCGCATCATGGATCTGGATGACTCGGTGACCCCTGGGGATGTCCTAGCAGCGTTGGCCAGGGTTGGTGGATGCCCAGAGGCATCCATCAGGCCCGGTGTAATCCGCTGGGATCGCCGCGGTCTTGGGTCGATTGTGGTTGGCTGCCCTGCGGCGGCTGCCCATAAGGTGCTGGAGCGGAAGGAGCGCTTGCTGGTCGGCTGGGTGTCGGCACAGGTAAAGCTCCTGCAGGCGCGCCCGACGCGCTGCTTCCGATGCCTGGAGTGTGGGCACGTCAGGGAGCAGTGTCAGTCGGAAGTGGACCGTGGCGGACAGTGCTACCGGTGTGGCCAGCTTGGCCATAAAGCCGGTGAGTGCTCTGCCGCGCCACACTGTACGGTGTTTGAGGCTGCAGGAAAGCCGGCGACCCACAAACTTGGGAACAAGGCTTGCGTCGCGGCCCGGCCGCCCAGCAAAAAAAAAAAGAAGAAGTCGAGGGCTAAAGCAGCCGCATCGGCTAGCCCACAGCCAAGCACCAGCGCGGCAGCGGGCGAAGTGGTGGTTCCGATGTCAACGGAATAACGCACGCCCTTCGCTTGCTGCAGGCTAATATCAACCACTGTGCCAGAGCTCAGGATTTGTTAGTCCAGAGCATGGCGCAGTGGAGGATACAGCTGGCTGTGGTGCCTGAGCCGTACCTCATCCCTCCCGGTGATGACTGGGTTGGGGACCGAGATGGCCTAGTTGCCCTTGTCCGTCGGGGCGCCGCTGGCTCCCCTCCCTTCGAAAAAGTAGCGAAGGGTAGGGGATGCGTCGCGGCGTTGTTGGGAGAGATAATGACCATAGGGGTCTATTTTTCTCCCAAAAGGTCCCTCGCCGAATTCGAGTCCTTTATGGACGAGGTGGGGGCCCTGATCGGACGGAGCCATCCTCACCCCGTGCTGGTGGTCGGGGATCTCAACGCCAAGTCTGTGGCGTGGGGATCTCCCGCAACCGATGCGAGGGGTGAGTTCTTGGGGGATTGGCTCCTGGCAAATGGCCTATCGGTCCTCAATCGGGGGTCGGTAAACATGTGCGTGCGGTATCAGGGTGGATCGATCGTGGACGTATCGTTTGCGACCTCCGCCCTGGCACGCCGGGTCCGAGGCTGGGAAGTTCTGGAGGACGTGGAGACATTGTCGGATCACCGATATATTCGGTTCGACGTCTCCGCTCTGCTCCAGAGAGTACCGGATAGCCCGATTCGGCCCCCGAATGGGATGAGTCCAAGATGGCGGCTTAAAGCCCTCGACACGGACGTGGCAAAGGAGGCGGCGATGGTTCAGTCCTGGGTGCCCGCGCCTGATGGACCACCGCTGGAGTGGCGCAATTTGTGGGCCGGATACGACGGTTGGGCTTGGAGATGGCCCTTAGCAAGTCTGAGGCCCTGTGTTTTCACGGGCCTCGGCAGGCGCCACCTCGGGATGCCCATATCGTCGTGAGTGGAGTCCGCATAGACGTCGGGTTGACGATGAGATATTTAGGTCTCGTCCTCGACGGTCGGTGGGATTTCACAGCCCACTTCGGGCGCCTGGTGCCAAGGGTGATGGGCGCGGCGGCTGCTCTCGGGCGGCTGCTGCCGAACACCGGCGAGCCGGGCGCCCTTTGTAGGCGGCTGTACCTGGGGATCGTGCGATCAATGGTGACGTACGGAGCTCCCGTATGGGCGGAGGCCCTGAATCGCCGCAATATCGCCCTTTTGCGGAGACCGCAGAGGGTGGTGGCAATCAGGGCTATACGGGGATATCGCACGATCTCCTGCGAAGCGGCGTGTGTGCTGGCCGGGTCCTTGCCATGGGACCTTGAAGCGAGAGCCCTCGCGTCAGTCTATTTCTGGCGTGAGGAGGCGCTGGCCCAGGGCGAGACGCCGGCACCACGCGAGGTGGAGGGGCGCAGGGCGCAGTTGCGCACGCTTGCCATCCAGGAGTGGAAGTCCAGGCTGGAGCACCGTAGTGCGGGTCTTAGGACCATCGAGGCCATCCGTCCAGTGATGGATGAGTGGCTGGAGCGGAGGCATGGCACGTTGACCTTCCGGTTGACGCAGATCCTCTCGGGACACGGTTGTTTCGGGAGGTATCTGTGTCGGATTGCCGGGAGGGAGCCGACCGCCGAGTGCCACCACTGTGACGGGTGCCTCGAGGAGGAGGCACAGCATACGCTGGAGGTGTGCCCAGCCTGGGCAAGCGAGCGCAGCGAGCTCTGCGCCGAAGTGGGGACAGATCTCTCGCTGCCGAGCGTGGTTCGCGCTGTGGTTGACAGCGAGAGATCGTGGGACGCACTCCACTCCTTTTGCGAGCGAGTTATGCTCGCAAAGGAGGCGGCGGAACGTGACAGGGAGGACACTACCACCCTGGCTATCCGCCGCAGGAGAACCGGGCGTCGGAGGGCGGCTTTTTTGAGCCACCTTCCCCCCAACATGGGCCCAAGGGTGGCGGACTCGGGGGAGTCTGCCGCCCATCAACATCGGGCCCGAGTAGTGGAGCGTGTGTTCCCGCACGCTACTCAGGAGGAGACGGCGGAGACAAGAGCTCCGGTCTCTGCCGTCGACGAAGAGGAGGCCGTCGCTGCTGGATACGCGGACGAATGCTTCGGCGCCCCCGTATATCCAGCCGGCAGCGACAGGTAGGAACGCCGTGGGGTTTTAGTCAGTAGGAGTCTGACATAACCCGGCCGCTCCCCCCGGAGTGCCCGGGTATCCATGAGGATTTCCCCACGTAAAAAAAAAAAAAAAAAAAAAAAAAAAAAAAAAAAAAAAAAAAAGGTTAGGTTAGGTTAGGTTAGGTTAGGTTGGCGGGGGAAATTGCGGTAGCCGCCGGAAATCCGGGCCCAAAGCAAAGAAGGCGAGGAAGGCCAAGGGTAAAGCCCCGCAGCCGACCCAACAGGAGCCGATGGAGACTGCCCTCTAAATGCCCCAGTCTCTCTCCTTGCTGCAGACCAACATTAACCACTCTGCCAGGGCTCAGGATCTTCTAGTCCAGTCCCTGGTAGAGTGGAGAATAAAGGTGGCCGTGGTTGCCGAGCCCTACTTCGTCCCCGCCCGGGATGACTGGGTCGGAGATCACGAGGGTCTGGTGGCCATTGTCGCCCCGACTGCTACCGGCGCCCCGCCCATCGAACGTGTGATGAAGGGAAGGGGTTGCGTGCTGGCAGTCGTGGGCGACACCGCAGTAATAGGGGTGTACTTCTCGCCCAACCGGAGCCTTGCCGAATTTGAGCAGTTTCTTGTCGAAGTCGGCGGCCTGGTTGGGCAGATTGCCCCCTACCCCGTGCTTGTCGCAGGGGACTTCAACGCGAAATCTACTGCATGGGGTTCACCGGCGACGAACGCGCGGGGGGAGACACTGGAGGAGTGGGCGGTCTCAATGGGCTTGGCCCTCCTCAATACGGGGTCGGAGGACACGTGCGTGCGGCAACAGGGTGGCTCGATCGTAGACGTGACTTTTGCGTCTGCTGCCCTGGCGCGCCGTGTCCAAGGTTGGAGGGTGGTTTTGGGCGTGGAGACACTATCAGATCATCGATACATCCGATTCGATGTCTCCGCGCCCCACACTAACTCACAGAGAGGTACCCGGCCCCGTGGGGCGGACGGCCCACGTTGGGTCCTCAGAAAGCTGGACAGGGAGGTGGCTAAAGAGGTGGCCATCGTTGAGGACTGGGTGTCTGGACCCGTCATTGGAGAGGATGTGGAGGTGGAGGCGGGGCTTCTGGGCGCGTCGCTGAACCGCATATGCGATGCGGCGATGCCAAGGGCCAAACCGCTCCCTCCACGGCGCTGGGTGTATTGGTGGAGCGAAGAACTCCGCCAAATGCGTGTGTCCTGCGGAAGAGCTCGCCATCGATACACCCGATGCAGAAGGAGACGGGTCCAAGACACCGAAGAGGAGAGCGCCTCCTATGCCGCCTACCGCTCTGCGTGCGAGAACTTACAAGTGGCGATCGCGCGCGCTAAGGATGCGGCGTGGGAGGAGTGGCTCCGAATCCTCGACGAGGACCCCTGGGGCAGGCCATACAGGGCCGTACGTAAGAAGTTGCGGCCCTGGGCGCCCCCCTTGACCAGCAGCCTGGAGGAAACCCTCCTGGACGACGTGGTCGGCACCCTCTTTCCTTCACGAGAAGAATGGGTGCCACCGGTGGCCTATCGTGCCCTCCCGGCGCTGTCTGCTGGAGACGACACCCCGGCACCGGAAGTGTCGGAGGGCGAATTCGGGGCGGCCGTTTTGAGACTGAGGTCGAAAAAGACGGCCCCGGGCCCGGACGGCGTGCCGGGGACTGCCCTGGTGATCGCGCTGGGGGAGTTAGGAGGGAGGGTAAGGTCCCTCTTCACCGCGTGCTTGCGACAGGGTCGATTCCCGCAGCGGTGGAAGACGGGCAAGCTCGTCCTAATTCACAAAGACGGGCGCCCTGCCGGGCAGCCGTCGGCGTATCGCCCGATCGTGCTGCTCGACGAGGTGAGCAAACTCTTCGAGCGTGTGCTCGCTGCTCGCCTCGTCGAGTGTATGGATCCGGGCCTTGCCGACGTGCAGTTCGGCTTCCGCCGCGGCCGGTCCACTCTGGACGCGATAGCGCGGGTGCGGGATCTCGCCGAAGAGGCGACCTCCCAGGGTTGTGTGTTGTTCGCGGTGTCTCTCGACATCCGCAACGCGTTTAACACGCTGCCCTGGGAAACGGTGTTATGGGGACTGCGGTACCACGGGGTGCCGCAGTATCTCCAAAAGGTGGTGGCCGACTACTTCGTCGGGAGAGCTGTCATCTTCCCGACAAGGAGCGGCTCTGGGAGGAGAGAGATGGCGTGCGGTGTTCCACAGGGATCGGTTCTGGGTCCGCTCCTGTGGAACATCGGATACGACTGGGTGCTACGCGGGGCCATGTTGCGGGGGGTCGACGTCACCTGTTACGCCGATGATACCCTCGTGACGGCCCGCGGCAGCACCTACCGAGAGGCGTCCATCCTCGCCACGGCGGGGGTAGCCCAAGTAGTGGGTCGGATCCGCGCCCTGGGGCTCGAAGTGGCCCTTGACAAGTCGGAGGCCCTGGTTTTCCACAGGCCCCGACATGGGCCACCGCCTGGAGCTGCCATCATGGTGGGAGGAACCTCCATCGCCGTCGGGTCGACGATGAAGTACCTAGGACTCGTCCTCGACGGCCGGTGGAGGTTCGAAGAACACTTTCGGCGGCTGGCCCCGAAGTTGCTGGCCACTGCTGGCGCCCTGGGGCGGATCCTGCCTAATGTTGGTGGGCCGAGACGGTCTTGCCGACGCCTTTATACCGGTGTGGTGCGCTCCATGGCGCTCTACGGGGCGCCGATATGGGCAGACGCCATGAACGCCCGAAACCTGGCTGCGCTGCGACGTCCGCAGCGCGCTATGGCGCTTAGGGTGGTCCGAGCGTACCGCACCGTGTCGTGCGTCGGCGCGTGTGTGCTCGCCGGTACGCCGCCGTGGGACCTCGAAGCCGAGGTACTCGCCGCGGTGTACCGGCGAACTAGAGAGGAGATCCGAGGCGGGGGCCGTCCGCACCCGCGGGAGATCGCCAGTTGGAGAGAGGACGCGCGTGGCATTCTCCTCCGGAGATGGACGGCCCGCCTCGAGAACCCCGTGGTGAGCCGTGAGGTGGTGGCCGCCGTTCGGCCCATTCTTCAAACATGGCTCGAACGGGGGCACGGGGCTCTCTCCTTCCACCTGACGCAGATGATCACCGGGCACGGCTGCTTCGGTCGATATCTGTGTCGGGTGGTGGGCAGAGAGCCCACGGAGATGTGCCACCACTGCGTGGCTGGTGTCGCGGACACGGCGCAACATACGCGCGAGGAGTGCCCAGCTTGGGCGATCCCTCGCGCCGCCTTGTCCGCGACAGTAGGAGGTGACCTCTCGCTGCCGGCCCTTTTAAGGGCCATGGTCAGTAGCGAGGAGGCGTGGAGGGCGGCCGCGACCTTCTGTGACGACGTAATGACACAGAAGGAGGCGGCGGAAAGGGAGCGAGAGGACGATGCTAACTCGCTCCCCATTCGCCGCCGCAGACGCGGTGGGCGGCGTCGGGCCTTTGCGGCCCGGTTGCCGCCCTAACGCCGGGGACCGTGGGTGGTTGATCGGGGGGTCACCACCTGCACAAAGGTCCCATGCTGGAGACGCCCAAGTGTTCCTGGGCGCCTCCAGCGGAAGGAGCGAGGCGGGGCTAAGTTAAAAATTAAACTTAGCCCCGCCCCGCCGAGAAGGGCTCAAACGAGCGACGCCGGCGGGGCAGGCGGTTGAGAGCTTTGTGTCCCGCAGCCCCGCACCAAACGGCGAGAGAAGGAACATCCCAGGGGTTTAGGCAGTAAGAGTCTGACATAACCCGGTCGCCTCCCCCGAGGCTGCCGGGTATCCATGCAGGATTCCCCTGGGTTACCAAAAAAAAAAAAAAAAGGTTAGGTTAGGTTAGGTTAGGTTAGGTTCCCCCCCGACGTGTTGCCACCTTGTCGTGGTGGGGGGGCTTGCGTGTCCCAAGGATCCTCGTGGCTATACCGGCAGGGTTACCCATACCGGGAGGCACGGGGTGAGGGATCTGACGAAGAGCAACACTTCCTTTCCCTTTCATTTCCTTCCCCTCTCTCCCCCTTCCTATTCTCCCCCTTCCTATTCTCCCCTACCTTTCCTCCCTTTCACTTCCCTTTTCCAATTTCCGACGTGGAGGGAGCGGCGGTCACGGAGTGCACTCACACTGCCTCCGTAAACGGCCTTTTTCAAGGCCCCGCCGGTCAACCCGTAACCCACAACGATGGCAGTAGGCCTACGTGGACCGGGGGACCTTGCCTTAATCGGTCGGGTCTGCGAGGAAGTAAACCTCTCTAAAAAATACCTGAATCTCAAGCGGCGCCGCACCGCGAGGAGATGAATGGCCACACAGATTGTGGCCGTTAGTGCGTGTCTCCGCGTTGGCACCAGCCGACACCAACGCGGGTTATGCTAGGCTTACCCGGGTACAGGGGTCTCTGCCCGGGTGGACTGAATATTTCCCCCAAACTCGTGGGAATAGATATGGATATGAACAAAATAAACCAAAATCAAAATGATGAAGAGGAGAGGAGCAGGTCCGAGATCTCTGATACGGACTCTGTTATGAGTGCAGTGAGTGCACAGAGTGGGGACACACAGTCCAAATTTTACCGGAAACGAAAACATACCGGAAAGGAAGAAAAAACCTCCGCAGTTGAATCTGCCGCATGCAGTGAGAAAGACGGCGACACGGAAGAACATGCCAAGCGTGGCAGGGGAAGACCGCCTACAACTGGCGAGCATGTAGGCAAATATAAGGCCAAGAAAGAGCTGGAGGCCGCCTTAAGGGCGAACTCGCTTGAAGTGAGAATCAACAACGCGGACAGGCTGGCCGCTGAAGTGGCTAAGAGTGAGACTGGCAACCGTGGCTCTCGCGCTACATCCCGCGTTATATCAAAGCCGGATGCAGATGAGCTGCCTGCAGAAGGTCTTAAGGAAAGAATAGAGGAATCTCTTGTGGAAATAAGAGACGTGGCGAGAGTATCCAAAGGCCTAAAAGGATCCTACCAAAAAAGGCTAAAACAGGCTGCCAACTGCATTGAAGATGTAGCGGAGGAGCTGCAACAGCGCTTGGCATCTGATGAGGTGTATCGGCTTCAATTAGAAAACGCACGCCTTAAAAGGCAGATGGATGAGCTTCGTAAAGAGCTGAACTGAGTAAAGACGATGATAATAGACACAAGGGAGGGGAGTCCACCGACGGTGGCCACGAAACCTAATGAGTTGGACCTTGCTCAAATATTTAGGGAGGAGATCGGTAAGGTACTCCAAAGGGTACAATTTTTGGAGGGCAGGATCCTCCGTCCGCCTCTGGCATCCGACAACAAAAACAAAAAGGCCCCACTGGAACCTGCAGAACCAGCGCCAACTTATGCAAGTAAGACTGTAAAGACGACTATGCGGGATCCATCGTCTGCACCAAAACCGGCCTCTACTCATGTCGAAGCCCCTAAACCTCATAACGGGAAAAAGACAAAGAAGAATGCGAACAAAGACCTAGAAAAGGCTGGTTCGTCGTCTGAAACAACCTCTCCGAAAGAGGGAAAGTGGGAAAAAGTTGGCGAAAAGAAAAAGGCAGCGAAGGCCGCGAAAAAGGCAGCAAAGAAGAAAGCCAGGGAGCAAAGGAGACTCCGTCCACCACGCTCCACAGCAGTCGTGCTGACGCTCCAGGAGGGGGCGAAAGAGCGCGGTGTAACATATGCTGCAATTCTGCATAACTTAAAGTCGACACTCGACATGGGTCAACTGGGTATCGAGAGCATACGATGCAAAGTTACCACCACAGGTGCCCGTCTCCTCGAGGTGCCAGGTGCCACCAGTGGCCCAAAGGCAGATGCTTTAGCGGCGAAACTGAAGGAACAGTTGTCTGAAGAAGAAGTAAGAATCTCCCGGCCAACAAAATGTCTGGATCTAAGGATCCTAGACCTGGACGATTCGATCACAAAGGAGGAGTTAGTGGCTGCTATCGCCAAAACTGGTGATTGTCTGGTAGATCAGATAAAGTCCACAGACATCAGGACAGGACCCGGTGGACTGGGTACAGCGATAGTGAGCTGCCCCGTTGCGGTCGCTCAGAAACTAACAGACGGGAAGCGGCTTCTTGTCGGTTGGGTCTCGGCACAAGTAAAGCTACTTAAGCCGCGACCCATGCGGTGTTACCGATGCCTATTGCATGGCCACGTAGGTGTCCAGTGCTCATCCGACGTAGATTGCAGCGAACGATGTTTTACATGTGGCCAGTCCGGTCATAAAGCCAGTAAGTGTACCAACAACCCGCACTGTTTAGTCTGTGCCGCGAAGGAAAAGCCTGCTGGACATCTTACAGCCTCCAAGGACTGCATATCCCAGTCCAAGAGCAGAAAGACGAGCCTTGCGCAACCGGGAAAACGGACAAAACCGACACCCTCAACAAGTGTGAGAGAGAAGGACAGTACAATTATGGACACCAATTAATGTTTAATACATCATTACGCATACTACAGGCGAATATAAACCATGCCACTAGAGCTCAGGACCTCCTGATCCAGAGCATGGCGGAGTGGTCAATAAACGTGGCGGTGGTTTCTGAGCCATATTTCGTTCCATGCTCTGTAGACTGGGCAGGGGACGTGGATGGCCTTGTGTGCATCATCACGGCTCGGGGTTCTGGCTCCCCGCCCCTCTCTAACATTGAAAAGGGTCATGGGTATGTTGCTGCCAAATTTGGTGACGTCACTATGGTTGGGGTCTACTTCTCCCCAAACAGACCGCTTGTCGATTTTGAAGACCTGCTCCTTCATTTGAGCAATGTCGTGCAACGGGCTCATCCCTCCCCCGTGTTTGTCCTTGGTGATTTCAACGCCAAATCTCCGGCTTGGGGCTCATCATCGGCAAATGCGAGGGGAGAGGCACTTATAGATTGGGCAATTGAGCACGGTATGGTCATCCTCAACAGAGGTACTGTACACACATGCGTCCGGCAGGAGGGTGGCTCCATTGTGGACATTTCTTTTGCTTCCCCTGCCATAGCGCGACGTGTTCAAGGCTGGCATGTCGTAGAGGAGGTCGAAACGTTGTCGGACCATCCATATATACGATTCAACGTTTCCGCCCAAACCTCTGATGGCCCTGTACGTACGATTCCAAATAATCCTGGTCCACAATGGATACTCGGGCGCCTAGATCGTGAGGCACTTACTGAAGCAGCTATCGTCCAATCCTGGATCTCTGCGCCGAGTTCAGCTATTAACATCCCACAGGAGGCAGAATGGTTTGAGACCGCCGTCACGTCAATCTGTGATGCAGCGATGCCCCGCGTTCTGTCTCAGCGAAAAACACCAAGACGTTGGGTATACTGGTGGTCGCAAGACATAACACAAATGCGCCTCGCGTGCTTTGCGGCTAGACGTCAGTACGCGCGACAACGCAGGCGGCGCCGCCGCAATCAGGATTCGACTGCCATTGAGGCCGAGCTGTACGAGGCGTATCGGACAGCAAAGGAGACGCTTAAAGAAGCAATCTGGAGGGCCAAGACGCTAGCGCAAGAGGAATTCCTTGCGATCCTCGATAACGATCCGTGGGGGCGTCCGTATCGCATGGTTCGAAACAAGCTTCGTCCATGGACACCACCCCTGACGCGGACCCTACAGCCGCAATTTCTGGAGACTGTCATTTCGGCACTGTTTCCCGTAGGAGCGGAAAATACATCTCCGTTGATACCTCAACAGGCTAATATGGACATAGAACAGGTGGACCCCGTACCTGAAGTTTCCGAGTCGGAACTTGAAATAGGCATCATAAAGATGAAAGCGAAGAGTGTTGCCCCCGGGCCAGACGGTATACCGGGTAAAGTGTGGGTTGCATGCCTAGAACACCTGGGAGCACGCTTCAGGCTTTTCCTTACTTCCTGCCTAATCCAAGGAAGGTTCCCTCAGAAATGGAAAACAGGGAAGCTAGTGCTCATCGGAAAAGATGGACGCCCGGCGGATTCTCCATCAGCATATCGGCCCATAGTACTCTTGGACGAGGCTGGTAAGCTTTTCGAGCGTGTCATTGCTAACCGCCTTGTCAAGCACCTGACATTGATAGGGCCAGACTTGGACGAAAATCAGTTCGGGTTCCGCCGTGGCCGCTCCACGATTGACGCAGTGCTACGAGTGAAGGCAATGGCTGAAGAAGCTGTATCCCGGGGTGAGGTGCTATTGGCGGTGTCTCTTGACATTTCAAATGCTTTCAACTCCCTCCCCTGGTGTTACATAAATGAGGCACTCGTTCACCATAACGTGCCAAAATATCTCAGAAACATTATCGGAGACTACCTTTCAATGAGGAAAATTATATATCCTGGACGTGACGGATGGAGAGAGAGTGAGGTAACGTGTGGTGTTCCACAAGGGTCGGTCCTAGGACCACTTTTGTGGAATATCACATATGACTGGGTGCTCCGTTGCTCACTTTTGCCCAGAGTATCCCTAACCTGCTATGCAGATGATACGCTGGTGACTGCAAGGGGAAAATCTCACAGAGAGGCTGCCATATTGGCTACAGCTGGAGTGGCCCAGGTAGTTAGCCGAATCAGAAGGTTGGGTTTGGAAGTGGCCCTCCACAAGTCAGAGGCTATCGCATTCCGAGGCCCTAGAAATTTACCGCCGCCTGACTCCCACATAATGGTTGGAGGCGTCCGCATACCCATTAAGACGACCTTAAAATATTTGGGTCTCTTGTTGGATAGCAGGTGGAATTTTGAACCACATTTCAGGTCCCTTGCCCCAAAACTCCTGGGCACTGCAGCCGCTTTATCGCGGCTCCTACCAAATCTGAGGGGTCCTACCAAATCGTGTAGGAAATTATACACGGGCATCGTGCGGTCCATGGCCATGTACGGATCACCAGTTTGGGCTGAAAACCTGACGGCCCGAAATGTTGCCCTACTGCGTAGGCCGCAAAGGGTGATGGCCATCAGAGCCATCAGAGGATACCGTACAATTGCTCATGAAACGGCGGAATTACTTGCTGGGACTGCGCCCTGGCACCTTGAAGCGAAAGCTCTCGCGGACTTGTACCACTGGCGTACAGAAGAGCTTGGACAAGGCCGCATAATTGACCCGGGCGACATTAAGAGAAAGAAGATGGAACTACGGGCATCCGTGATGCGGGAGTGGGATGAAATCATCACCCATCCCAGTGCCGGACTGACTACCATTGCCGCCATCAGACCGGTCTTCAGACAATGGGTGGAGCGAAAACACGGCGCCCTTACATACGCGCTCACACAGGTGCTGTCCGGACACGGTTGCTTCGGACGATACCTGTGCAGAATCGGACGTGAGGAGTCGGCAGAGTGCCACCATTGTCCAGCACAAGAGGACACGGCCCTACACACACTACAGGTGTGTCCGGCCTGGGACACAGAGAGAGGCAATTTAATGGCCGATATAGGACTGCAAGCAATCTCGCTACCGGCCGTAGTCGCATCCATGGTTGAGAGTGAGGGGGCTTGGAACGCTGTTGTCGCGTTTTGTGAAGCCGTAATGGCCGTGAAGGAGGTGGCTGAGCGAGAGCGAGAGGCAGAGTCTCTTGTACCCTCCCGCCGCAGACGCCTTGGGCGCCGACAAAGAGCGCACCAGAGAGACGACCTCAGACCTCCATGAGGTGGAGCCTGCGGGTGGCGGGCAGGGCAGCCCGTCGCCCGACCAGTGACAGGCCCAGGAGGCGGCGCACTGCGTCCTATGCGCCCCCCAGAGAAGGAAAGAAGGCATGGCCTTCCAAAGACGGGGACTGCGAAAGTGGTCCAAAGCCTGCCAGAGCCGCGGTAGCCAAGGATAGGGAACCCGCAACTCAGGCACTCAGGCAATAGAAGGACGCGGAGTGGTTTTAGTCCGTGCGAATCGGACATAACCATCTTGTCGTGCCCTCGACAGGATGAGTATGCGTCAGGCATTTCCACTCCTTAAAAAAAAAAAAAAAAAAAAAAAAGGTTAGGTTAGGTTAGGTTAGGTTAGGTTAGGTTAGGTTAGGTTAGGTTAGGTTAGGTTAGGTTCCCCCCCGACCCCTCCCGACGTGTTGCCACCTTGCCGTGGTGGGGGGGCTTGCGTGTCCCAATGATCCTCGTGGCTATACCGGCAGGGCTACCCATACCGGGAGGCACGGGGTGAGGGATCAGACGAAGAGCAACACATTCCCTTCCTTTTCCTTTCCCTCGTTCCTATTCCTATCCTCAAAGGGCGAGGCTGCTCTCGGTTCTTCTCTTATTATGAGAGATGACCGGCGATGCGGGCTGCCCTATCCTTTCCCCTTTCCTTCCCTTTCCTTAATTATCGTTCCTTTAGTTTAGGGTGGGGGGGTATTTTGAGCGTAGGTCACGTAGTTTAGGGTTGGGGGGGTACTTGAGCTTAGGTCATGCTAGAGGGACCACACCCTTGGAGC
This sequence comes from Polyploca ridens, assembly GCA_951394255.1. NCBI lineage: Eukaryota > Metazoa > Arthropoda > Insecta > Lepidoptera > Drepanidae > Polyploca > Polyploca ridens. The sequence continues at coordinate 58,879 of CATOBL010000228.1, read as the reverse complement.
AAAAAAGGAAAGCTGTAGTCAGCCAAATCATGAAAGCGCAGAGAAATAAGATTATACCCCAGGAGGGTACCACCTGCTCCGCAGGTGGAGAATCCCTCCCGAGGCCCTCGGACCTCGGCTGCCCCTCGTATTCTGGGGGGGGCAACTCTCGCTTCGTGTCCTCGGACACGCAATCACAGGTTGGCCAAACTGGCCCACGGGACGACGACGATGTAGAGAAATCTACAAATAAAGGTGAAGGAGAGAGAATAAGGTCGTGTAGCGTGGTATTGGAGCGAGCTACAGATATCAATGCTAAAGAGAAGAAAGAGGAGAACATAGATATCAATAAAGAGAATGAAGAGCAGATGGAAGATATGGACATGGAATCGGGCGTGCCTGACTCTGGCATTCCCGGTAGGCTTTGGAGGAAGCGGACACGCTCAATGAAGTCAACTGGCTCAGGTTCGGACAGCAGTTCGAGTACAGAGCGAGTAGGAGTTCGGAAGTTAAACACTCCCAGGAGAAGTAAGGGACATAGTCCCCCTGTGGGACTTATACAAACTCGGGCCGAAATCTTTGCTACGACACGTAGAGAGTCTGAGGTCCAGATGGAGGAGGAGCTGGCTCAGCTATCACGGGGAATCCGCCATGTGATCGATTCGCGTACGCTTGCAGAAGTGGAAGACATGACGGCACAAGATTTGGGCAAAGTAGTGTTGGATTCCGTGGAGATAATAACAACGGTCGCCAAGAAATCTACTCACCTGAAAGGTTCATATATCAGACATCTGAAAGATGCTTCCACTGTAATTGTTCAGTCAGTGGAAGCCTTGCAGAGACGCTCTGTAAATGGTGAGACCCAGCGACTGCAGGCAAAAAATGCCCGCCTCGAGCTGGAAATATCTGAGATCCGTAAAGAACTGGCGCAGTTTAGAGCTGAAATGCAGAAGGTCTCAGATGAGGCGAGGGCGAAGCAGCCGTCTGTACCTTCTAGCCCTCAAAACACAGACGAACTAGCACAAACCATCATCAGCCAGGTTGGATTTATGATGGATGCCAAGCTAGAGGCACTTGAAATTGATGGGAGACTACTCCCAGCGTGCCGTTCTAGACCACCGTTGGCCGTGGACCGGGTGATTGCGCCTCCGCCTGAAGCGGACGCCACTTGTAATGCGGCTACTGCATCTGCTGCGGATCATGCGCCCTCTACGCGCCAACGGAAAGCAGGTGCTGCGCCTCCTGGGCGCACAAAAAAGGACGAAGCTCCTCCCCCAGTTGAGTCAGAAGTTGGCCTTGGTACTCGACGAGGTGGAAAAAAGCGTCGTGGGAAAAAGGAAGCCATTCCCCCCGTTCAGAACCAGCCAGTAGAGGAACCTCGACCTCTCTCACTAGCCCCTGGACCTCAAGAGCAGCCCTGGAGCTTAGTGCCTGGGAGGGGCAAAAAAGCTAAGACGCCCCAGGCACAGCCCATGCCTGTGCCAGGGCGGTTGCAGCAGCCGAAGCTACAAATTCACGTCCCTCGATCAGCGGCTGTAGTCTTTACACTGCAGCCACCAGCACTAGAGAGAGGCGTGTCATATGAGAAGGCACTTAAAGAAGCCCGAGGTAAATTAGATTTGGCAAGTCTGGGCATCCCTGGCCTCCGATTTAAAAAGGCCGCTACGGGCGCCCGTATGTTAATTGTACCGGGCGCTAATAGCGGCGATAAGGCGGATTCCCTCGCAGCAAAGCTGAGAAGCTTCTTTAATGAGGAGGATGTTCGGGTGTCCAGACCCGTGATGTGCGTGGACCTACGGGTTTCGGGCCTTGATGAATCCGTCGATGTGGAAGACGTGATGGCGGCTATCGCAAGAGCTGGTGGTTGTGCGACGGAGTCCGTTAAAGTGGGCAAAATCCGTGAGGATCATGATGGCATGGGCTCAGTAATAGTGAGCTGTCCAGCTGCTGCTGCAAAATTAGTGGTGGATAGCAAGAGATTGCTCGTCGGCTGGGTTTCTGCTAAGGTAAAACTCATACCGTCGAAACCAATGCGCTGCTACCGGTGCCTCGATCTGGGTCATGTCCGGGGGCGATGCAATGCAGAGATAGACCGAAGCATGTTGTGCTACCGCTGCGGTCAGCCCGACCATAAAGTCAGTCAATGCACAGCCATGCCGCACTGCGTGGTCTGCGCGGCTGCAGGTAAGCCAGCAGCCCATGCACTAGGAGGAAAGACCTGCACTACATCCAAACCGTCGGGCAATAAAAAGAAGGCGAAGACAAGAGCTGCCAAACCAGCTATTGCCGCATCACAGCCAAACACCAGTGAGGCAGTGGTCACTCAGGAGGCGGAAGCAATGATTACTGGATAATTAATTAATGGCAATCACAAAATTTCTACAGGCGAATATCAACCATTGTGCCAGAGCCCAAGACCTTCTATTTCAGAGCATGGCACAGTGGGCGATTCATGTGGGTGTGGTCGCGGAACCGTACTTTGTTCCTCCAGGCGTGGACTGGGTAGGGGACAGGGATGGCTTGGTAGCGATGTTTAGTCGAAGTGCTGCTGGTTCACCCCCTTTTGAGAAGGTTACAAAAGGCAGAGGATATGTAGCAGCGCTAGTCGGAGAAATTGTTATAATAGCTGTCTATTTTTCTCCGAATAGAACTCTTGCCGAATTTGAGTGCTTCCTCGTTGAGCTAGGCGCCTTAGTCGGGCAAAGCCACCCACACTCTGTGCTGGTCTCTGGAGATCTCAACGCAAAATCCGTTGCGTGGGGATCTCCGGTGACTGACGTGCGAGGGGAGGTGCTTGACGAATGGCTGCTGGCGAATGGTTTGGTTATTCTCAACCGGGGCTCAACCGACACGTGCGTGCGGATGCAGGGTGGATCTATCGTGGATGTCACATTCGCGAGCTCTGCCCTGGCGCGCCGTGTTCAAAGCTGGAGAGTGCTGGAGGACGTGGAGACGTTATCGGACCACCGATACATTCGGTTCGATGTCTCCACTGTGCTTCAAGTAGCTCCGGGTAGCAGTAGGAGCCGGGCTCCGGTTGAAATTGGTCCACGGTGGCAGTTAAAGTGTCTCGATAAGGAATTGCTGAAGGAGGCGGCAATTGTACAAACATGGGGATCCACACCAGAAGGACCTGTTGACGTCAATGCTGAGGCTAAGTGGTTTATTTATTTATTTATTTATTTATTCAGAACAAAAACACATTATACAATAAAAATATAAAACGATAACAACTGCAGTAGTTAAAAACTGTGTCGCAGCTATTAACGCCCACCTCAGAGCAACAATATTAAATCAGAGGTTCCGAATTATAAACGTAACAAATTAATAATTATAATTATAGTAATGCATGACATACAATAACATGTTGAAGACATATTTTTTATTTGAAACCACATTAAAAAAGACTAAAGAATATAAATATATATATATATACATATTTATTATATTAAGTAATAACATTCATTAAATTTGTGTATGCGTGTGTGAGTTGGTGTGTGTGTTGGGGTGTGGGGGGGTGTATATGTGTGTGTGTTTTTATGTTTTAGTACTTAATTATGTTTTCAGTCTCTTCATAAGTTAGGCTAAGCAGCCAGTTTGTGAGTTGCATTTTACATTCCCGGAGTGTTAACGGGTGTATTTTTATTTTCTTATTGATGCTGTTGTACAGGTATGGACTAAGGTAATGGAAGTGTTTCCCAGCAAATGCAGTTTTCCGAGTAATTATTTTGCAAACTCTATCAGACCTGCGTCTACTTTTATTTTGTAAAGGTGAATTAAACGGGAGCATAGAATGTTTCTTAAGCATACTATTAAGTATATATAATTTACGAACAGTGAGTAACTTACACTGAGAATATAGTTCGTTTGTAGGGAAAAGTATAGGTCTTGATGTCATAACCTTCAAGACACACCTTTGGGCTCGCTCCAAACGAAGGAAGAGGGACTTAGTGGTACCACCCCAGGCGGTGATGCAGTAAGTTATGATAGACTGGAATAGTGCATAGTATATAGTTTTTAATGTCTGAAAACTGGCAATTGATCTTAGAGTTCTAAAAACGAAAATCAACTTTCTTACTCGAGAGATCAGAGATTCAATGTGTGCCTTCCAACAGAGATTACTATCTATTAGAACACCCAGATATTTTACAGTTTCTGTACGGGAAATCTGACCACATCTGCATAGCCCATTCATGACAAACTTACAATCATGTGCAAAGATAGTAAATGATGGAGGAGGCACAGATGCCGCTCTCATGCCAAAAGTAATGAAGCTAGTCTTTTCTTTATTTAATGTGAGTAGGTTATTTGATAGCCATTTCAAAACAAAATTGAGAGCAACCTCTGCGTTATTATGTGCCTCCTCCCAGCACTCACCCTGCACCAGTAATGCTGTATCATCGGCGTAGGCTATAATTCTGCAGTTAGGCAGCGATAATCCACACAAATCGTTGATGTAGGTAAGAAATAGGGTAGGCCCTAACACACTTCCCTGCGGGACGCCAAAACTTAGGTATTCCTCATGACTGATAAAGTTTTCAATAGAAACGCATTGAGTCCGGTCACTCAAGTAACTCTCAAAAATTTGCAGCGCAATACCTCTAACCCCAATGTGCTCTAATTTTTTTAAAAGAATAGGAACAGATACCGTGTCGAAGGCCTTGGACAGGTCTAGAAAGATGCCAATGGTCTTAACGCCCTTATCTAAATTTTGTACAACAGTACTGACCAATTCCAACACAGCATCTTCAGTAGATTTACCAGCTATAAAACCATACTGATTTTTTGCAAGGAGATTGTTTTTATTTAAAAAACGTATTAATCTCTTGTTAAGCACCTTTTCCAATATCTTAGAGAAGGTGCTCAACACAGAGATTGGTCGATAGTTATCGACACAGTCCTTGGCTCCCTTCTTATAAATGGGGTGGACTATAGCTTTTTTAAAAACTCGGGGAAAAACTCCAGTAAATAAACAAAGATTGCAGACTCTAACTATTACGGGAATTAGAACATGTCTAGTAGCTTTAAGGATAGAAGCAGAAATTGTATCCCAACCAACAGCACAGCCGCTCCTAAGACCTAGAACAATAGTCTCAATTTCCTCTGCATCCACATCATACAAGGCCATGGAGTTTGGAAGATACTGAGAGGACTGTGAAAAATAATTTAAGGGTTGAGATAACTGATCTCCATTGGGTTTGATATGATTCATGGCAAATGTTTTTCCAATTCCCGCAAATATTTTATTTACCGCGTTGACTGAGGAAATTGGATCACTAGATACTGACAACAGATCAGAAGGTGGTGGCGTTGTGTTTTTTAAATGAGCAAATTGTTTGACTAAGTCCCAAGTCTTTCTTGGATTGTTCCTAGCCCTTTGCATTTCATTACGTTCGTAAGTAATTTTTACTTTTTTTAACAAATTATTACAAAAGTTTCTATACCGAGTATATGTAACTGCCAAGATGTTATTGTTTGGATCTTTTTTAGATTTTTTTAAAAGTTTGTCTCTGTTTCGAATGCAACGAAGCAGTCCCGGAGTAATCCATGGCTTGATAATTCTTCGTCTACTAGGAACAGTAATTATACGAGTGTTAGCCTTAATTACTGATGACACAATTGTAACCAAACTTTCGGCTGCCTCTTCGGCATCAACAGAAGTGAGAGCCAGGGAAAAATCAGCTTTCTCCAAGTCAGCAATAACAGCAAGCTCATCAACTCTCCTAGACAGACGCACAGGCTTTTGAACTTTTAGTTTTGAATCACTACAACACAAAAGCACTGGGGAATGATCCGTAATAATAGAATCCAAGACAATGGTAGTAGTTTTTTTGTCTGTTTTTAAAAGAACGTGATCGAGGCAATTTTTTAATCTGGTAGGGAAAAGATGTGCTGGCAGAAGCGCGTGGGAAGAAAGTTTCGAGAAGGCATGACGATGATTTGCGATGCCTCGATGCCCCGCTCCGGGGTCCGTCCCCCAAGGCTTCAGGTATACTGGTGGTCCGCGGAACTAACGCAACTACGTGAATCTTGCGTCGAGGCGAGACGCCAGTATACACGTTGCCGTAGAAGACGACGTAGGGACGAGACCCTTCAAGCTGAGTTATATGCTTCCTATCGGGAACGTAAAGTAGCACTACAGGTGGCAATAAGCGAAGCGAAAACCCGAGGTACAGAAGAGTCACTCGAAACACTCAATCGTGACCCATGGGGTAGGCCGTACAAAGCGGTGAGGAATAAGCTTCGTCCTTGGGCACCTCCGCTTACAGAAAGTCTTCAGCCTCAGCTACTAGAGGGAGTTGTTGCGGCACTATTTCCGCGAAGCGATGAACATCAGTCCCCAACAATGACTGCCCAGCCAGATTTAGGGATTGACTCTGAAATACCGGAAATTACAAGTGGAGAACTAGGGGCGGCAGTGCTGAGGATGCGCGCCAAAAACGCTGCTCCTGGTCCTGATGGCATTCCTGGTCGTGCCTGGACTTTGGCCCTGGATGCACTGGAACCAAGACTGAGGAGACTATTCAATGCCTGTCTGGAACAATCCTTAATACCACAGAGGTGGAAGACGGGACGACTAGTGCTTCTCAGAAAAGATGGACGTCCGGTGGAGTCGCCTTCTGCGTACTGGCCCATCGTATTGCTCGACGATGTGGCAAAATTGTTTGAACGCATAGTTGCTGGTCGTATCGTCAGGCATCTTGAGAGAATTGGTCCGGATCTAGCGGACAATCAATATGGGTTCCGTAAGGGTCGGTCTACAATCGACGCATTGTTGCGGGTGAGGCTCCTAGCGCAGGAAGCAGTTTCCCAGGGTGAGGTCGTCTTGGCGGTGTCCCTTGATATCGCTAATGCCTTCAACACCCTTCCCTGGGCTTGCATACATGAGGCACTCCGGTTTCATGGAGTGCCACTGTACCTGCGCCGTATTATCGGAGCCTACCTTTCTGAGCGGACGGTGGTATACCCAGGCCGAGCAGGCTGGGGTCAGCGTGTTATGTTATGCGGAGTACCACAAGGCTCAGTCCTGGGCCCCCTATTGTGGAATATTGGATATGACTGGGTGTTGCGGGGTGACATTCCCGGGGGAGTCGATGTAACCTGTTATGCCGATGACACTCTTGTGACAGCTCGCGGCTCTGACTATAGGAGAGCCGCCATACTTGCCACTGCAGGAGTAGCGCAGGTAGTCAATAGAATCCGTCGGCTGGGTCTTAAGGTGGCTCTTAATAAGTCCGAGGCCCTTTGTTTCCATGGACCTCGAGGCGCACCACCACGAGACGCTCACATAATTGTTGGCGGGGTTCGCATCGGCGTCAAATCAACAATGAAGTACCTGGGACTCGTGCTTGATAGCCGATGGGACTTCGCAGCCCACCTTCGGTGTTTAGCGCCTAAGCTGATGGGTGCGGCGGGTGCTCTCGGGCGACTGCTGCCCAATCTGGGTAACCCGAATACGCCCTGTAGACGGCTGTTTATTGGGGTTGTACGGTCAATGGCTCTATATGGCGCCCCCGTATGGGCGGACACCCTGAACAACCGTAATATCGCTCTCCTAAGAAAGCCGCAGAGAGCGATGGCGATCAGGGTAATAAGGGGCTACCGTACAATCTCACATGAGGCGGCGTGTGTGCTAGCTGGATCGCTGCCATGGGACCTGGATGCGAGGGCCCTTGCGTCACTGCATCAGTGGCGTGAGGAGGCGCATGACCGGGGCCATTCACCGGCACCAAGGGAAATGGAAAGTTGTAGAGCGCAGTTGCGCGAAATGGCGATTGACGAATGGGAGTCCAGGCTGAGGCGGCCTAGTGCGGGTGTAAAGACCGTCGAGGCAATTCGCCCGGTCCTACGGCAGTGGATAGACAGGCGACATGGCGTCCTAACCTTCCAACTGACGCAAATACTTACGGGACATGGTTGTTTCGGCAAGTATCTGTGTCGCATAGTTGGGAGGGAGCCGACCGCCGCGTGTCACCATTGCGACGGGTGCCTCGTGGATGAGGCCCAGCATACGCTGGAGGCGTGCCCAGCCTGGGCAGTTGAGCGCAGTATTATGTGCGCCGATGTGGGGCACGACCTCTCGTTGCCATCTGTTGTCCACGCGATGGTCAACGATGAGAGCTCGTGGGAAGCGGTCCTAACCTTCAGCGAGGCGGTAATGCTCGCGAAGGAAGCGGCGGAGAGAGACAGGGAGGATACAACCACCCTTGTTATCCGCCGCCGAAGAACAGGGCGCCGAAGGGAGGCATATGCCAGCCACCTTCCCCCCAGTGGAAGTGAGCCATTGAGTGGCGGACTTGGGGGAGTCCGTCGCTCAACTCGTTTGGCTCGAGTAGTCACGTGAGTGTTCCCACGTGCTACTCTGGAAGGACATAAGGTGAGGACGTCCTCACTCCAATAGTCGGAGGGGCCTCAACAGGCCGTCGCAGCTGGGACGTGGAAGAATGCAACTGCGCACCCATGTACCCAGCAACAAGCGACTCGAGGGACACCGAGGTGGTTTTAGTGGGTAAGAATCCCACATAACCCGGTCACACCCCCAATGCGACCGGGTATCTTTAGAAGATTTCCACCTCGACAAAAAAAAAAAAAAAAAAAGGTTAGGTTAGGTTAGGTTAGGTTAGGTTAGGTTAGGTTAGGTTAGGTTAGGTTAGGTTAGGTTAGGTTAGGTTAGGTTAGGTTAGGTTAGGTTCCCCCCCGACGTGTTGCCACCTTGCCGTGGTGGGGGGGCTTGCGTGTCCCAATGATCCTCGTGGCTATACCGGCAGGGCTACCCATACCGGGAGGCACGGGGTGAGGGATCAGACGAAGAGCAACACATCCCTTCCTTTTCCTTTCCCTCGTTCCTATTCTCATCCTCAAAGGGTGGGTCTGCTCCCGGTACTTCTCTTATTATGAGAGTTGACCGGCGATGCAGACTGCCCTATCCTTTTCTCCTTTCCTTCCCTTTTCCTTAATAACCCGTAGTCTTGGGATGGGGGGTATTTTGAGCTTAGGGTATGTAGTTTAGGGTAGGGGGGTATTTTGTGCTTAGGTCTTGTAGTTTAGGGTTGGGGGGTATTTGTGTTTAGGTAAATGCTAGAGGGACCACACCCTTGGAGCAAAAAAGGGAAGCTGTAGACAGCCAAAACATGGAAGCGCTGAGAAAAAAGAATCTACCCCAGGAGGGTACCACCTGCTCCGCAGGTGGAGAATCCCTCCCGAGGCCCTCGGGCCTCGGCTGCCCCTCGTATTCTGGGGGGGGCAACTCACGCTTCGTGTCCTCGGACACGCAAACCAAAGTCGGCCAATCTGGCCCACGTGATGACGACGTCGTGGAGAAGAAAAAGAGGAGTTTAAAGGAAAAGGTGACAAGTGAGGAGAAGCACACGGATGAGAAGTTGGACCCACGCGCCAGAGAATTGCGCGTCTCTGTGACCCGGCTCTCGCAGTCGAGTCCTGAGGTTGTGGAGGTACAACTCACAAAGGAGAAAGAAATCGAAGAGAAAAACAAGGATGTGGAACAGACTGGTTCTGAGGCCCAAAATGGCCGGGAGGAACTGACGGTCAGCGACAGCACAGTTTTCGCCCGTCCGGCCTCCTCATTACGAGGGACGTCACGGGATGATGGCGCCAGCGACAGCTCAATGATGTCAGTGTCATCGGCGACGTCGGGAGGCTCTGCCAAGAAGCGTAGGGCTCCTAAGAGAAGGCAGCCCCAAGATGAAGGTGTACGGTCTGCCCTAAAGAAGCGTACTACGAGAAAGGAGGACAGTGACATAGAGGTCGATCTTTCCGAAATCCTCGACCCTCATGCGTTACCTGCAACTACAAGGGCCAAACAGAAGCTGCCTAGTGTAGCTGACCTAATGGAGGAGTACCGTCATCAGCCGGCAGCGGACCTGGGAGCTACAATCGCTGACTCCCTGTCCGAAATCGAAAAAGTTACCGACAAGTCCCGCAACATTAAGGGTGAATACGTTCATGCTCTTAGGGTTGCGACCAGAAAGGTTAAGGCGGCAGCAACAGAGTTGCACGGGAGGACGGTGACCGAGCGTTTAGAGCGCGAAAACCAAATGCTCCGCTCCCAGCTCTCCACACTGGAGGAGCGCATGGCAGCAATGGCTGCCGAGCTGGCAGAGCTCCGCTGTGGTCCCAGGCCGTCGGCGCCGGCTCAACGAGCAACGAGATTGACTGGAGTAAACCCTCCGTTACAACCAGAGCTGTCACCCTCACCGGCGCAGCTGGTTTCCCCACCACGAGCACCGGTTCATACTCCGGCTCCGGAAGCGTCTTGTGACATGCGGGGGAACTCACGGGGACGAAAAGAAGACCAGCCCAGGGGACGTCCCCTAGACTCGCACCTCGAGCAGCTTGCGGCCCTTATGGACCGCAAACTCTCCGAGTTTGACCGCCAGCTCGACCGCCGACTTAATACAATGAGGGACGGGATAATGGCGGAGATCTTTCCTGGAAAGGCGATAAGGCCCCCTCTCGGACAGAGTCTCCCTCAGCCACCGGCGTCGGCGCCGGCAGAGCCTGCTGTGACTCTCTCAAAAAAGAAAAAGAAGGGAGGCAAGGGACGTCGTAGTGGGGCACTTCAGCCACCGCCCTCGCATTCGCGACAGGCGCCACTCTCACTTGCACCGCTCACTGAGCCAAGAGTAGAGGAACGGCAAGCCCCCGCTAATCCAAGTTGGTCGGAAATGCTTGGCCGAAAAGCCAAGGCTAAGTTGGCCCAGCAACGTACCCAGCCACCAGCCAAGATGCAAAAGAAGTCGTCGGTGCTCCCACGCCCTCCACCGACCTCGGCCGTAACGATCACATTGCGGCCAGGTTCAGAGACGACGATGGGCGAGGTGATGAAGATTGCGAGAGCCAAAGTCTCGTTGAACGACCTCGGATTGGAGGAGGGTCTTCGCCCTAAGAGAGCACTAACGGGGGGTCTCATATTGAGAATCCCAGGCCCGGAAGGATCCACAAAGGCGGAGACCATTGCCACCCAACTAAGGGCGGCTTTGGCAGAAACGGGGGCCGTTGTTGCGCGTCCCGTCCCAATGGGAGAAATAAGAGTGAGAGACCTGGATGAGTCCGTAGACCCCACTGAGGTTGGAGCTGCGCTGGCCAGTGCGGGTGGTTGCTCGGAGACCGAAATAAAGGTGGGGAACATCAGATTTGACTCCTTCAACCTCGGCACTGTGTGGGTCCGTTGTCCGCTCGTGGTTGCCCGCAAGCTAGCAGCGGCCGAGAGGGTACGTGTTGGCTTCATGTCCGTCCGGGTTGAGGCTCTCCCCACAAGAGCACTTCAGTGCTTCCGCTGCTTGGAGAGGGGACATGTCGTGGCTCAGTGCACCGGAGCTGATCGCAGCGGAGCATGCTACGGCTGTGGCCAGCAAGGCCACAAGGCCCGAGACTGCAAGACGGGAGCTCCGCACTGTCCAGTGTGCGCGGACTTCGGACGACCCGCTAACCACCGGTTGGGCAGCGCAAGGTGCACGCCACCAAAGAAGCGAGTTTCAGCGTCGCAGCCGAGGAACGAACAAGCGGGTCCCGACCCGGTTAGGGAGGTAATGGAGGCCTAAAATTCTTTCCCCTCCAAGTAATATTGCAGGGTAATCTGAACTGCTGCCGCGCCGCGCAAGATCTCCTTATGCAGACGGTCGCGGAGCGTTCGGTTACATTGGCGGTTGTGGCGGAGCCTCACTCCGTTCCGGTTCATCCTAGATGGTTCGGGGCGGATGGGAACTCCGTTGCTGTATACTGGGCTGGGGGGGAACGTGACCCCCATTGCAAACTCCTGCACAGAGGGCCGGGGTTTGTTGTTGTGGAGTGGGGACCTGCAGTCGTGGTGGGCTGTTACATATCCCCGAATAGCGGCCTCGCCGCTTTTGAGGCGTACCTGGACGGGCTGGCCTTTTGCATTAGCGGATACCAGTCCCGCCCGGTAATCGTGTTGGGTGATTTTAACGCCCACTCCGGCGTGTGGGGTGACGCGCGGGATGACGTTCGGGGAGAGACACTTCTGGAATGGTCAGCTGGTCTGGACCTTCGACTTCTAAATCGGGGTTCGGTCAGCACCTGTGTGCGGTGGCAGGGGGAGTCGATTGTAGACCTGTCGTGGGCAACTCCTTCTGCCATGCACCTGGTCTCGGGGTGGCGTGTTGCGGAGGAGGTGGCCACTCTGTCGGATCACCGACTCATTGAGTTCAGTGTGGCTTTTGGCCGCCCCCCCGATGGCCCCGAACGCAGAAACGCTGACCCACCACGGCGCTGGTCTGTTCGCCGGCTCGACCGCGATATGCTGACGGCGGCCGCCATCGTCCACGACTGGGATGCTGAAGAAGTTCCTGGCGTCTTTCCACCCAATCCCGAGTCGCAGGCGGATTGGTTCCGGGATGTCATGACTAACGTCTGCGATGTCTCGATGCCCCGGGTCCATCCGGGCAGAAGGGACTCGGTATACTGGTGGTCGGCTGACGTCACACGTCTGCGGTCGGAGTATAACGCGGCCCGTCGCCGGCACCAGCGAGCCCGAAGGAGAAGGCAAGTTGACGACGTGGAGATCGCCGATGCGCACCGCGGGTACCAGGCCGCTACAAAGGCTCTTAGCATAGCCATCGCGGACGCCAAGGCTCGGTCCTGGAACGAGCTCATCGAGGGTCTTGACAGGGACCCATGGGGGCGCCCGTACAAACTAGTACTGGGCAAGCTCAAACCGTGGGTCCCTCCTTTGACGCAGACCCTGGACCCGGATTTTGTAGGAAGGGTAGTCGATACCCTCTTTCCTAGGGTCCAGGATAGTCCCTCTAACCTACCGTCACCGTCAGACCAAATCTGGGACGACCAGTTAGAGGTAACGGAGGATGAGCTGGACCGAGCAGTGCGGCGACTTGCGGCCCGCAACACCGCTCCGGGACCGGATGGGATTCCGGGACGGGCTTGGGTGTGCGCTATGGCGATTTTGGGGGACAGGCTGAGGCAGCTGTTCACCGGCTGCCTCCGTAGCGGCGTGTTCCCCAGCGGCTGGAAGGAGGCCAGGCTAGTACTTCTGCAGAAGGAGGGCAGGCCCGCCGACTCTCCCTCGGCGTTCCGACCCATATGCTTGCTGGACGAGGCGGGAAAGCTCTTTGAGCGCGTTATCGCCGCCCGTCTCAGCGAGCACCTGTCAAGTGTGGGCCCCGACTTGTCGGATTGCCAGTTCGGCTTCCGGCGGGGACGTTCTACGCTGGACGCCATTAATCGCGTCCGCGCCCTGTCGGAGCCTGCCGTTCGGGCGGGGGGGGTGGCGTTGGCGGTGAGCTTAGACATCGTCAACGCCTTCAACTCCGTCCCATGGCGGGCGATAAGGGAGGCACTGGCCTATCATAACGTGCCTCCCTACCTGAGCCGTATTGTCGGGGCATATTTGTGCGGCAGGACCATCAGGTTCACGGGTCGGAACGGAATCAACTTCCGGAGGGAGCTCTCGTGCGGGGTTCCCCAGGGGTCAGTATTGGGACCCCTGCTGTGGAACCTCGCTTACGATGCTGTCCTGCGGATTGGTCTCCCTCCAGGGGTGACTGTCGTATGTTACGCAGACGATACTTTGGTACTGGCCCGGGAGATCACCTTCGAGAGGTGTTGTCGGCTCGCCGAACTTGGTGTCGCGTGTGTAGTTGCGGCCATAGGTAGGCTGGGCCTTCGGGTGGCGCCGAACAAAACCGAGGCGCTATGGTTTCATGGCTTGCGCCGGGGATCGAGACCACCCAGCATGTCGTTGCGTGTGGGTGACGCGGAGGTTCAGGTGGGACAGTACATGAGGTACTTGGGTCTCACCTTGGACTCGACTTGGGCCTTCGAGGAGCACTTCAGGCGTCTGGCCCCCCGAGTGCGACGGGTAGCGGGAGCGCTGCAAAGGCTGCTTCCAAACCTCGGGGGTCCTCGAGAAGAGGTTCGCCGCCTATACGGGAGTGTCGTGCGGTCTATGGCCCTCTACGGGGCGCCCGTCTGGTCACATTGCCTGGCGGGCGCCTCCTCCCGCTGCAGAGCTATCTTAAACGGCCTGCAGCGGGTGGTGGCCATACGGATCGCACGTGGGTACCGGACGGTATCGTTCGAGGCGGCAACCATCTTAGCGCGCTTCACGCCCTTTGATCTCCTGGCGATCGTGGATGCTAGTGTCTACGAAGAGACCCATGGTCGCAGGGAGGGCGGTGAGGCGCCGAGTCGGGCGCTTGTGGAGTATCGGCGGGACGCGCACCGGCGCGCCCTCGTAGAGTGGCGCGAGCGGCTGGAGTTGCCGCGGAACGTGCGCCAGCGGGCCGTGAGTGCGATCCTGCCTAACTTTGAGGCCTGGGTTGAGAGGAGGAACGGCTGCGTCACCTACAGATTGACTCAGATACTCACCGGGCATGGGTGCTTCGGTGAGTATCTGAGCCGAATCGGCCGGGAAGAAACGCCACAGTGCCATCACTGTGGGGGCGGCCTGGACTCTGCCCAGCATACGCTGAGTGAGTGCCCGGCCTGGGAGTCCGAGCGGCGAGAATTGGTCGCCGTGATCGGGAGGGATCTGTCGCCGCCGGCCATAATACGAGCCATGCTGGCGGGAGACTCCCTCTGGGACGCCGCGGTCTCCTTCTGCGAAACAGTTATGCTCCAGAAGGAGGCTGCCGAGCGGGATCGGGAGAGGGCTGATCCCGCTCGAAGACGGAGGCGGCGTCGGGGCGGCGGCGACAACCGCTAGCCCGACTCGTCCTCGGGGCTGTGGGGGTAGTCAGAGAAGTGTCCTCTGGCAACCACCGCTAAGCAGCCCCGGGAAGACAGCTGTCTGTGGTGGCCGCAGACCGCTGTGCCGACCGGCAGGAGTCGGCAAATGGGAGGGCAACTTCAAGCCCTTCCCGGGAAAGAGTCCCACACCTGGGACATGACTCGATGGGGGGCACCGGCGCAGCATACCCGCGGTCCCGGAGTCCCCTACAAGGAGTTATGAGGGTGGCCACGGCTGGGTTTTAGTGGGTGCAAGCCCCACATAACCACACTGTAGACACTTTTTACAGTGTGGTATGCGTTCAGGCATTTCCCAGCCTTAAAAAAAAAAAAAAAAAAAAAAAGGTTAGGTTAGGTTAGGTTAGGTTAGGTTAGGTTAGGTTAGGTTAGGTTAGGTTAGGTTAGGTTAGGTTAGGTTAGGTTAGGTTAGGTTAGGTTAGGTTAGGTTAGGTTAGGTTTTTTTTTTTTTTTTTTTTTTTTTTTTTTTTTTTAGCGGCCCTTTAGGCCTCTCCGTCCCTCTGACAGTATCAGAGCCCTTGTTTGCTATGTACATTTACGACTCTCCTTTCATATTTCTCCAAAAAGTTCCCCCCTTTGTTTCCCCTTATATCTGTTCTTTCTTATCAGTCCTATATTCTTCATCATTCATTCTCCATTTAGCTTTTTCTCATTCTTTTACTTCCATTCATCTTATCAGTATAACATTTGTCATCCATTTCATCCATAACATTCTATCTGCTTTCCATTCTCATTCCTGATTTCAGTCATCCAATTTTCTTTCCTTACATTCATCTCATTAACTTTCTTTTCGAAACTCCTAGACTACATAATAATTTTACAAAACAATAAAGATGTTGATGCAGTGATGTTTAATAATCTATGTTCAGTTTCATATACTCATTATATAAAGTGAATATAAGTCTATACATTATCATCTTTATGCCTTATTCCATTTATGCAATTTTTTCTTCCATGCAGGCACTCATCGATGTTTTTAGCTTTCTGGACTATTGCTGTATACCAGCATGTTTCTACGCTCCGGATTCTGCGCTGCGTTAGCACCAGCCCCCTCACTAGAATTTGATGTTCAGTTTTGAACTGGTCCAGTTTCTCATGAAACTGGATCCAGTTTTTCTTTGTTCTAAGCGTTATCCGGTTATGGCTCGAGCACGTGGAGCTAATTTTTATCCACCGGTTCGCGTTGAGCAAATCCTCAGGGTTAGCCATTTCGATGACCGCCTGCAAGTTGGCCTGTCGAAGAGCATTGATCATACCATTCATTCCTTGAGCGAGGCCCCCTGTAGTGCCTTTAGCATTGCGGGTACGCTATACTGGCCCTGGCCAGTGCATCCCATTTGCGCCTAATTGGACACTCCTGACTGAACGCGTTGTGATCAGTCTGGTCCATTTTGGCGCTTGTGCAATTACAGCATGATGGAGCTGCACTGGCGAGCCAGTTAGCGCAATCTACCCTCATGTGGGGTCCCCCACAGTGGCCACACTTTACGACGGTTTCTTTACAAAACCGCCGCCCGTGCCCATAGCCGAGGCAAAGCGAGCACTGTACGAGTGGCGAGTAGTCCGACACTTGGATCCGTTGCAGATCTACGTACACCTTCTCTGCCCCGACCACTCGTGACCACAGTCTGGGGGACACTCTCATGACCACATGGCCGGCGTGGGGGTTCCTGGCTTTGCGTCGGAAGCGGATCTCCATCCGGTCTTCTTCATTCAGGAGATTCTCAAACAATCCCTTGTTCTGATTCCTCAGCGCGCACATAACGTCTTCATCGCTGTTAATGTTAAGAACGTCCCTGAGGATCAGAAGGGGGTCCTTGTTGACGATCTCCTCGACATTCAAACGCTCACCCCTCTCCAGCCGCTCTTTTACCTTGCACCTCTCCGCCTCCGACCCACAGCCCAATATAACCTTTCTATCTTTTGCCTTTCGCACTTTCTCTATTTTAATCCAGCCATCCTTCGCATTTATTTCCTGCCTGATGTGGTTTAAAACTTCCTCCCCTGTCTCTTTTTCGTTTTTGGAGGAGACCACTACCGAGTGCAGCACGGCCTGATTAGGCGTCCGCCTAATGGCACTTCCCACTGCCACTCCCGCGTACGTGGTCTTCTCCAAGACCTCACTATGCTTTTCCATCATGACTTTCAGGATTCCCATTTTCTCGGTACTTTCTATTATAAGTTTCCCGTGTGCCTCAATTCGCTTTGCCAGCTCGGACTCCGCTCGATTGGGCTCTAGGTTCTTTTGCTGCTCAACCTCTACTAACAAGGGAACAGCGTCTTGATTTTGGGTCTTCCTCTCCTCAGCCTCGGCCTCCTTAACAAGCTGGTATAATCGTTCGATAGCCTGGGTAACCTCTAACTTAATATCTGTTTTAAGATTGCGAGAGTTACCCAGGTGGAGCTTTGCCTTTTGTAGGCAGGCGCGAGCCTCAGCCACCCTACTTGCATACTTTGGCTTTTCCGGTGGGCTCCCTGAAGCCTCCGTCGTTGCTCCGCGCGCGGTCGCCTTGCTCTCTTGCGAGATAGTTGCTTTCGATTTGGGCTTCAGGGAGCCCGCCGCAATTGCCACTGGGGCTGCTGGTGACTTCGCTTTAGGGTCCACCTTACCGGACTCCTGGTCCCCGATGCTGCGCCGAACCTTAGACATGTTTGATGGGACAGCCTTCCCTATCTTTTCCGGAGACCTGGGCTCGGTACTTTTGTTCGGTGTACGGAATCCAAACATATTAGCAGGGGTATCAGAGGGACCTGTTAAATAGTAAATTATATAATATGTTAATATAATTGACCTTTAATGAAATGTAAGCTTGTAAAAGTTTTAAAAGAATAATGATTAAATGATTAAAAAGTTTGTAAAAGTTATAAAGGAATATTAATATAATTACTGCAGGCAGATATTGTCAAAATGTATATATAAAGTTAAAAACATATGCAGTTTTAGGGCCCAATAAGACCCTTGTCAAATAAAATACACAAAGAATTAGAAATTAAAGTCCAATAAGACCCCTTGTCAATAAACGCTGTACACGTATAAAGTATAATAATAAATAATAAAATCACAGTAAATGTGTAAAATTGTCAAATTAAATGCCTAAAAAATACTAAAATTCTACACTTGGCGCCTACCTATAACGATAAACCGCTGTACCTAGGCTCCCAGTGGTCAAAAAGTAACAGATATAGTCTGAAAATTTAAATTTCCTAAATACCTAAACTTGCCTTGCCTAGCTGGCGAAACGCCACAGGGTGGGTGGGAGGGGAAATTTTTGATTCGGATTGCGCCGCGGGTGGTGTCGAAAGACGCGCACCGTCGGGACGAACTCGAAATGGTCAAAATCGGCACAGCCGTAGAAGAAAATTTGGAAAAAATTTGGAAAAAAGTGTATTTTAATGTTAATTTTAATTAAAAATTTTTGTTTTTTCAGGTTCCGGTGATCGGGGAGTACAGCGGATGGTACCAGACGACGCGCCTCGCCGCCACACACCCAATCAACGTGAAAACTCTGACCCCTGGTATACAAGGTAAGTGAAAATTTGGAAAAACCGTTAAAAATATTAAAAATTTACAAGTTCTCTAAGAAAATTTTATTTTTGACTACAGAAAGTCAAAAATGTAATGCGGTAGTCGCAAAGAGGTTGTTATAATATGAATACGTCAAAAATTTTGGAGTCGCTATATCAATTTTTACGCGTTTTATTGATGGGTTGGTTTTTTTTTTTTTTTTTTTTTTTTTTTTTTTTTTTTTTTTTTTTTTTTTTTTTTTTTTTTATCCTGTCCGGGCGCTTGTCGGCCCGGCCCGCGAGCTACCTCTAACATTATTAGAGTTCTTACGTGTCTAATGTGGTTGGGATTTACAGGGTTCTCTTTATTTATTAGTAATTTAGAAAAAGTTTTATTATTACAGCATTATCTATCTATACATACAGCTTGCATGGTATATAAACTACTATTCTTAGTTTGCTAACAAAATACAGTCTACATTATTTTTAGATGGGATACACAACTTTACTTAATACAATTGTCAAACTAATTATTTATAACATTTTGTTCTTAATTCTATTGCTTTAATCTAATTACATCTTATTCTATTTTAATACACATTACATTTTATACGCTAGTTAAATATATTCTATGATAGTATATATATAGCATATATTTATTATACTATTTATTCCTACTAATAACAATTTTGGCAATATCTAAACAGTATTCCATAAAAGATTCCCTGTATCTCTTGTCAAAAACTAGCTTTTGGAAGTTTTCAGCGACTATACTGCATTCTAATTTATGTTCCAAATTGAACCTTTTCAAGGCGTGAACAGGGCATTCGGTCAGTATATGAACTACATTTTCAGGTGTTCCAGGTTGACAGATGCACGATGAGTTCTCTTTGCACCTGAAGCGATTTAGGTACTCCGAGAATCCACCGTGCCCCGTCAGTACTTGTGTGGTAACATTTGCTGGCATCATTTTTCGGATTATTGAGTAAGTTTGTGTTGTTATGTCGGGAAAGAAAAGCTTAGTGGTTTTTGCGGTGGTACCCTCTTTGTACCTTCGGTTCCATTCATCAATCGATGATTTCCTGATCTGTCGTTTGATGAATGAAACCGGGCACAGGTCGTAGTCGGGTTTGCATTTTGTTTTTAGAGCAGCGTCCTTAGCTAGCTCGTCTGCCCTCTCGTTACCCGCTAGGCCCGCATGTGCCTTGATCCAGAACAAATCCACAGTTTTGTTCTGGGCTTCAATGGTCTTCAAGTTCCTGCGGGTGTTGGCTGCTAGGGGGTGCGTCGTGCTGAGGTTTGTGATGGTCTGCAGTGCTGATCTTGAATCACTGTATATGCCATAGCTGGCCTCTCTTCTCTCCAGTATTACCTCAGTAGCTCTGCATATTGCGAGGAGTTCGGCCTGGTATACCGTGCAATACGGGGCCAGCTTTATTTTGAGGGCCCTTATCTCTGCTGCACTATTCCATAGGGATAGTGCTGCTCCGACTTTGCCCTCAATTTTGCTGCCATCCGTAAATATCCGGATAGCCTGGTTGTTATGGCTATCCACCTGTTCCTGGTCATCCAGGCTCACGAACTCCACTGCAGTACGCTTCCCCGGGTGAGGTGTATCGAAATACTCAGCTCTTCGCTCGACCTCTCTATCTACTAGCTCTGGCCGAGACACTATCCCTCTCCTCGCCTCGTACAGGGCGGATGCCTCTTGTATGCGGAGGTCGAGGGGCAATATTCCAGCCAGTACCAGCGCTGAGTGAAGAGAGGTCGTACGATACGCCCCGCACAGCTTTTGGGCAAATCCTCTCTGGACTGCATTTAAGTGACGCTGTACTCCCAACTTTTTGGACGCTGAGGACCAGGCGCTAGCTGCATATGTGATGATGGGCTCCACCGTGGCAGTGTATATAATGCGAATAATTTCCGGGTGCAGGCCCCAATTGACTTTGGCAGCTCTCGACAGCTGCTTGTAGATTCCAAGTGCTTTTTTACAGACGTTGGCTGTATGGCTATTGAAAGTCAGCTTGGAATCCACTGTGAGTCCCAATATCTTTATCTCCGAGGACATTCCAATGTCGACCCCTCCCATGGTCAGGTGTGGCGTGTCATATTTAAGCCTTCTGGTAAGCACCATAGCACAAGTTTTGTGCGGTGCGAACCTAAGCTTATTCATGACACCCCACCTCCGAACATGTTCGAGAGCGGCATTGGCCTGTCTCTCAATATCCAAGGCTGTCTCCCCCGAAAACACCAGGACCACGTCGTCTGCAAAGGCCTGACAGTAATCGCCTCTCTGTGTTAGGCTCTTCAACAATGGGTCCAATAGGAGGTTCCACAAGATGGGGCCGCCTATTGATCCCTGGACGCACCCTTTGTTAGTGCTTTTTGCAAACTCATGGCCAGCATACCGTACCCGGACCTTGCGGTCGCTTAGGTAGCTGGCTATCATCCTCCTGAGATTTGCTGGGCACTGCTCTTCCGCCAGTCTGACCTTTATGGCCGGCCACCACGCACTGTCGAAGGCTCCCTCTATATCCAGTGAGACCATCGTGATAAGCTTCTTCTCTAGAAGTTTGCCTCTCACGTGGGCTATCAGGTCATAGAGGGAGTCTTCCGTGCTACGCTGTGGCATGAAGCCGTACTGGCGGGGACTTATGCGGGGCGTCAGGAACCAGACTAGCCTTCTTATCATCATCTTCTCCAGTATTTTTCCCATCACTGGTAGCAGCCCAATTGGCCTATAGGACTTGGGACTGGTGTAGTTGTCCTTCCCTGGTTTCCGCAAAACCACCACGGTGGCCTCCTTCCACGCTGTGGGAAAGTGCGTCAGTTGCCAACACTTGTTGAATATGGCCAGGTGCAGCTCAGTGTCACCAGCAATTGCCCGTTGGCAAATGTCGGCTGTGAAGCCTTCTACTCCGGGTGCCTTTTTCGGGTTAAAGCTCTCCGTCGCGAACCTGAGCTCCTCCGTTGTAAACGCCGGGTCATAGGTTTCATTATGGCACCAGTCGTTTATTCGGTCAGCAAGAGCTCTGATCCGCTGATGGTCTGGGCTATCATCTTCCTCTTTGTCCTCAGGGTAGAACGTCTCTGCCAGTACTCTCGCAGATTCTTCCTGGCTTGCTTCCTTTCCGTTCCATACCAATGGCTGGTCCTCTTGCATTTTTGATGTGCTCTTTATAACCCTATATATTCCCTCCCAGACTCCTTCCCTATTCTGTTTCTGGCAGAATCCCTTCCAGCTTTCAATTTGACATTTTCTAACCTCTAATTCGTACTTCTCTTTTTCTTCCAGGTACAACGCGACCACTCCTTCTCTACGCGACGGTGCTGCACATCTGATCCTTCTTTTCCTGACGGCGACCTCATGCTTCATTGCTTCCAGTTCTTCAGACCACCAGGGCATGGTAAGGGTTTGGTTTACTTTTTTCTTAGGAATGGCTTCGTTACACGCTTCTGTGATTACTTCTGTGTATTTTCTAATTATGTTATCTAAATATTCCCTACTATTTATTTGTTCTATTTCTGTTTTGTTTATTCCATTGTCTAGTTTTAATTGGTCTATTTTTTCATAAAATAGTTCCCAATTAGCTTTTTTAGTGTTATATTTCCTAGTTGTTCTTTTGATATTAATACTGTTGCCTTTTTGTAATTTAATTTTGAATATTATCCCATTGTGGTCTGAGCTTGTTAAGTCTTCGACTACTGTCCATTCTTCAATCAGGTCAAGAAGGTCCCCTGTGCATAAAGTCACGTCGACGTGGCTTGTTAGTCTACGTCCTCCTCTGATGGTCTCGAATGTGGGTTTATCTCCGCAGTTGAGTACCTGCAGATCAAGCTCTCCGATCATTCCTGCCAGTTCGTCACCTCTTTCATCGATGGCGCTGCTTCCCCACCATGTGCTTTTGGCGTTAGCGTCACCCCCAAGTATGGCTTTCCCGGGCTTTAGCTCGTTCATCACAGCTGTTAAATGGTCTAAGTATGGCCCAATGGGTTGGTCAGGCTCAAAGTAGTACGAGACGGCGAGAATCTCCCACGCGCTCGTTCGCAGCTTCACCACCACGATGTTGTTGGTGGTGTATTTGGGGCACTGTATCACGTCGATGTCATGGTTAAACACGACTATCGCCGCCTTTACAGTGCCCCCACTGCGATCCGCGTTTTGGTAGACTCTAGCCCCCCCGTACGACTTCATTGCCTTTATACTACCCACATATGGCTCCTGGACTAGTGCGATGGCTATTTTGCGCTTTGTAGCCTCAAGCATGAGCTCATTGGTAGCCAGCTGTTTGCGTTGAAGGTTAGCTTGCACTGCGATGTAAATCTGGGTAGCTGCCATTTGTATAACACCCGGGACCACCTTAGCAATATGCTACTGCAGCTCGAGCTAATGCTTCCCACTTCTTGCGCACCGGGCATTCCTGACTATACACCGTATGGCCTGTTTCGTCATACTTTTCTCTGATGCAGTTCTTACATGTCGGTCTCTCACCTGTTGCCAACGCGGTACACTCAGCCTTGAGATGAGGCCCCCCGCAATAATTGCACAAATCCACCGGCTCCGTACATAGTTTTCGGCCGTGCCCATATGCCAAGCACTTTGTGCATCGTACTAGGGGCGATTGGTCTTCGACTCTGACGCTCTGTAGATCGATGAAGACTTTGCCAGCCGAGATAAGTCTCTGGTATAACTTAGTTGCCACCTGTAGGACGACATGGTTCTCTAACGAGTTCCGTGCCCTCCTCCGATATTTCACGGTGACAGTCGCTTCTTCGGCTGTCAGATTCTCCAGCAGGCGTCTGTTCTGGACCTTTAAGGCAGTCAAGATGTCCTCGTCACTATTGACAGACAAGAGGTCCTTAAGTATCACAAGTGGGTTCCGATTTTTTGCTTCTTCCACTTTGAGGTTTTTGTCCTTTTTGAGTTGGGCTGTTGTTCTTGCCATCTCTTCTTTGCTATTGAAGCTCAGGATAACCTTCTTGTCTTTGACTTTTCGGACCCTCTCGATCTGCAGGCCGCTATTTTTCGCGTCTAATACCTGTTGTACCCTGCCCACTACTTCTGTACTGGTGTCCATTATGACATCGGACGACACAATGACAGAGTGCTTAGGTTTTTGACCCCAGGTGTTTTTGGGTGCACTCAACGTTTCCGCATACGTTGGAGTTTTCTCTTTAATATCGGAGATCATTTTCCCCATTTCTTGGGTGGTCTCTTCGAGCGCTCGAATTTCCTTTAGGATTTCCTTGTCACTGTGCCGTTCCCTGTCCCTTGACTCCTGTGCCTCCTTTTGCTCCTGCATTGCCCGTTGCAGTTGTTTGATCATCTGGTTGCCCTCCTTCACTATCAGAGTTTGCTCTTCTAGTGCGGAGCGCAACCAGGTGATACTCTCCAGGTCTTCCCCTTTTTCTTTTTCCCTTTGGCTTTCTGATCCCCCCTGTTGATCCTGTCCATCTTTTACCTTTTCAGCCTCCTTAACTAGCTGATACAATCGGTCTATTGCCGCTACAACCTCCGTTTTTAATTCAGCTTTGAGGTTTCGTGAGCTGTTGAGGTTGAGCTTCGCCTTGTTCAGGCAAGCCCTCGCCTCCGCAGCTCGCGTGGGGTACTTTTGTTTAGTCGTCGGACTCTTGGAGGTATCCGGAGTCGGAGTGCCAGATGGTCCGGCTTTGCCCTCTTGGGTGAGTATAGTCCTGGCTTTTGACTTGGGAAGGTCCTGGGTCTTTGTTTGGGCGTTTGGTTGGGTGGCGCTCCTGGCGGCCTCCCATCCCTCAATGCTTTTCCTGACGGCAAACGTCTTGTCTGATTCTGACCCAGCATGGTCAGTTTTTGATGGTGACTTGGTCTTAGCGACGGGGCTGCGGCCAACCGTTGCCATGTCGTTGAGTGCTCGCGGTATAGGTGACAAAAAGTGTCAAATTGTAAATAAAGTGTATAATATAATGTGTAAATAGAGTGTATAAAATATAAAAGTATAAAGTATTAAAATTGTATAAAAGTGTATATTATAATTTTCTATTTTCCTTTTCAGGTTCGTCGTTCCAGTTGTAAACAACAAGCAGTACGTGGTAAGTAGACGTCAAGTAAGGTAAGTTAGTTTTATTAGAATTTTTTAGTTTGTAAGTTTTATATTTCAGGGCTTTCTCTATGTGGAGTCAGATTTAAAGATGACGACTAGTTTGAAACAAGAGATACACAATAAAATAAAAGAAAACAGAAAAATATACCTATAAAATATTTGGGCAATATAGAGTCACAGACTCTTGTCACTCCCTTCTGCCCGATAGTGGGTCAGGGAACCCTAAGGAGGCAGAACACCTTCAGGAGTCAAATTTAAGAATTTTTTAAAAACTAAAAATTTTTTAGCTCTATATAGAGTCAAATTTGTGTCCACCAAGTAGTTCTCCCCAAGCCCTTTACAATGATACCAAGCACGGCGCGCTAACCCCACGGGTTTGGGAGCTATGGCTGCTCAAAGTATTCGGTAATAATACCGAAATGGCAGTCGGATTTCGGTAAATAGCTATAACTCCGGTATCACTAGTCCAACAGCTCCGTGCTTGGGCTCTCCGCACTGGGCTCGACGAGCTCTACAAGCTGGGATCACTTGCGGGCCGAAATCTCTTAGTCGCAAAAGCGTCCCCTGAAAATGCCTGAAGGCTCCTGAAATACAGTTTTATGGGTAGGTAAAAGCTTACCTATGTCTACCAAGAAAACCCCAGGCCTCTGCGACCTTCCGTTCGCGAGATATCGGAGTTTGAAATAATCCAAAATGGCGGCTCAACTGTCAAAGTTGGTTTTTGACCGACGATATCTCCACTCCCAGCAGTCGCAGAAACCCCGAGTTTGGACTTTTTGAACAAAGTCTGACCAGCTCTGTCAACTGAAACCGTTTTCAGGACTCCGATTTTTGACAGCTCCAAAACCGCCTGAAACCTGGGGGGCAAGGTAGATGTTCGACCCCTTAACCCTAATGTGAAATCCGTTGGTCGCTAGGACCTCCGGTTCAAGAGTTACGGCAGTTTAAGCCAAAACAAGATGGCCGCCGAGCTGTCGATGTTGATGGGTTGGTTAGGTTAGGTTAGGTTAGGTTAGGTTAGGTTAGGTTAGGTTAGGTTAGGTTAGGTTAGGTTAGGTTAGGTTAGGTTAGGTTAGGTTAGGTTAGGTTAGGTTAGGTTAGGTTAGGTTAGGTTTTTTTTAAGATTTCCCAGGTCTAGTACACCCTAGGCCTGGGGAGTGTATTAATGAAAACACTATGCTATTTACTACAATGTGTTTACATACTAGGGTAGTATACAGTTTATGCTGAGTTGTGACAAGTTTTTACAGTGGTTATTTTTATTTTATTATTATAGTTTATGGGAATTCAAATTTGATTACATTATGATAAAAGTAATTTACATAGATTTTTGTTTGTAGTGAAGTTTAAAATAGGTTTACATTATAATTAATATAGGTTCTTATGGTAAGTTTTACATACGTTTTTTGTTTCTAGTGAAGGGGTTACAGATAGGTTTACATTTTGTTAGTATAGTTAAATAGGATGTTATACATACTACACAGTTTGAGAAATAGGTTATGTTTATGCACATTCTTAAGGCTTAGTGAAATAGAACAATTATGCCATCTTACTAAGTAATAGTATACAACTCTAATTTAGTTATAGTTACATGGATTTTTGTTTGGTTATATGTAAAGTTGAGATAAGTTTTTTACATTTTAATTAGTATAATTGAATTGAAGGATGTTATTAGAAAAAATTTAGTTGAGGTGACTTTACACTGAGTACAATTATTGCTCCATGGTGGAACTGGAGCGTCTGGTGTGAAAGAAAGCGTAGGAGCTGTATGCACCGCGGGCGGCCCCGAGGATATTCTTCAGGCGTAGAGGGGGCGGGGGCTCGTACCATACACCACTCAGGCCAGCCAGGTCGACAGGTCCGGACAGCGCAGACAATGCCTCGTGTTGACCGCTCTCTTCCCGCAGGTGGCAGCTTAGAGGAGGCGCGGAGGGGAGATTACATGACAGCCGCCGCTCTAACCCTTAGGACAATCAGGCTCGGACGACTCTGCCAAGACTCCTAACGCCGCTCACCACCAGCAAGTGCCCAGTCGCGAAGGTAGACCGCCGGCGTAGAGGACGCGGAGGGGAGATTACATGGCGTACGCAGTCGGAACCCGGAGGGGGACGAGTCCGGACAGCGCAGACAAGACTCCAACGCCGCTCGCAGCCAGCAGGCGCCCAGACGCGAAGGCCGACCGAAGGGAAGAGGGTGAGCAATTGCCAAGCGCCGCTCGAAACCAGCCAGGCCAAGAGACCCGGACAGCACTGATGAATTCCCGCTGACCGCTCGCAGCCCGCAGTCCGCTCAATCATGAAGGTAGACCGCCAGCGTAGAAAGGCGCGGAGGGGAGATTACATGACAGCCGCCGCTCGAGCCCGTACCGGTTCAGGTCCGGACGACTCTGACAAGACTCCAACGCCGCTCGCCACCAGCAGGCGCCCAAACACGTAGGCAGACCGCAGGCGTTGAAGTGGGGAGAGGAACCGTCGAGCGCCGCTGTAGCCGGCCGTACCCAGTCAGTGCAGGCAGGTCCCCCGTCAACCACTCGTATCCTTCAGGTCACCCACCGGACCGCCCGCGCCACATTCAGCTTCCGCACACACAGACATTTTTTAGGTTTAATATAGTTTATAGTACACAAGTGGGATTAAAATTAATTAAATTAGGTTAACATTGTGAGAGTATCAGATAAAAAGAGGGGTTCATTATTGGGGATTACTTGTGAAAAGAAAAGAAAATAATTAGTTAGTTATTGTTTTGTTGTGTAGTAGTATGAGAAGGGGAAAGAAAGGGAGAGGATGAGAGGGGGTGGGAATAAAAGGAAAGGAATGGAAAGGAAGGGAATAAGGGGAGGGGAGGGGAAGTGTTGCTCTTTGTCTGGCCCCCGGCCCCAAGCTTATCCGATATGGGTAGCCCTTACGGTATAGCTTCAGGGGCCTTATTGGGGCACGCAAGCCCCCCCACCACGTCAAGGTGGCAACACGTCGGGGGGGGGTTAGGTTAGGTTAGGTTAGGTTAGGTTAGGTTAGGTTAGGTTAGGTTAGGTTAGGTTAGGTTAGGTTAGGTTAGGTTAGGTTAGGTTAGGTTAGGTTAGGTTAGGTTAGGTTAGGTTAGGTTAGGTTAGGTTAGGTTAGGTTAGGTTAGGTTAGGTTAGGTTAGGTTAGGTTAGGTTAGGTTAGGTTAGGTTAGGTTAGGTTAGGTTAGGTTAGGTTAGGTTAGGTTAGGTTAGGTTAGGTTAGGTTAGGTTAGGTTAGGTTAGGTTAGGTTAGGTTAGGTTAGGTTAGGTTAGGTTAGGTTAGGTTAGGTTAGGTTAGGTTAGGTTAGGTTAGGTTAGGTTAGGTTAGGTTAGGTTAGGTTAGGTTAGGTTAGGTTAGGTTAGGTTAGGAACAGGCCATTGTGGAGGCCTGGGTGTCGGGTCCCGACATCATTCCTGACGTGGACGAGGAGGCGGAGCTCCTCGGCAGTTCGCTGGCTCGCATTTGCGATGCGGCGATGCCGAGGGCCCGTCCCGTTCCGCCGCGGCGCTGGGTGTACTGGTGGCGTGACGATCTCCGCCAAGTGCGCGAAGCGTGTGTGGCGGCGCGCCGCCGTTACACCCGGTGCAGAAGGAGGCGGGTCAGGGACCACACCGAAGAGGAAACCTCCTTCGCTGCCTACAGTGCCTTGCGCACGACCTTCCAGGTCGCTATTGCGCAGGCCAAGGAGGCAGCGTGGGAGGAATGGCTGGGGATCCTCAATAGGGATCCATGGGGGAGACCATACAGGGTCGTACGAAATAAGATGCGGCCTTGGGCTCCCCCCCTGACGAGCAGTCTCCAGCCGGAGTTTCTCGAAGAGGTGGTCGTCGCCCTCTTTCCGCGTCGGGAGGAGTGGGTGCCCCCATCGATGGTGGCTCCCCATCTGGTGCGAGACGCCGGGGAAGAGTGTCCCCCGCCACCGGTATCGGAGAGCGAGCTCGGGGCGGCCGTCCTAAGACTAAAGTCGAAGAAGACCGCCCCGGGCCCGGATGGTGTGCCGGGAACCGCCCTGGCGATCGCACTGGAGGACATTGGTGAGAGGGTGAGGTCCCTGTTCTCAGCGTGCCTGGCGCAGGGCCGATTTCCCCAGCGGTGGAAAACGGGCAAGCTCGTCCTTCTACAGAAGGGCGGCCGCCCGGCCGGACAGCCGTCGTCGTATCGTCCGATCGTGCTGCTCGGCGAGGTGAGCAAGTTATTCGAGCGTGTGCTCGCTGCTCGCCTCGTCGAGAGTATGGATCCGGACGTCGATGACGCGCAGTTCGGTTTCCGCCGGGGTCGATCGACCCTGGATGCCGTCGCGCGGGTCAGGGACCTCGCCGAGGAGGCCGTCTCCCGGGGTGGCGTGTTATTTGCGGTGTCTCTAGACATCCGCAATGCATTTAACACGCTGCCCTGGGAGACCGTGAGAGCGGCGCTGCGGTATCATCGGGTACCGCAGTACCTTCAGAGGGTCGTGGCCGACTACTTCGCCGGGAGGGAAGTCGTGTTCCCGACGAAGTACGGCTCCGGGAGGAGGGAGATGTCTTGCGGTGTTCCACAGGGATCGGTCTTGGGACCGCTCCTGTGGAACATCGGCTACGACTGGGTGCTGCGGGGGGCTATGTTGCGGGGGGTCGATGTAACTTGTTACGCCGACGACACCCTCGTGACGGCCCGCGGCAGCACCTTGCGAGAGGCATCCATCCTCGCCACGGCGGGCGTGGCCCAGGTGGTGGCCAGGATCCGCTCCCTGGGACTCGAGGTCGCTCTGAACAAGTCGGAGGCCCTCGTGTTCCATGGGCCGCGGAACAGGCCGCCCCCTGGAGCTTGTGACGTAGCACATCACGCCACCTCGAACCATCCAGCCGCCGCCGACGCCGCCGCAGCGCAGAGGGGAAAGTTACCGCCCGCGGGACGCCCGCACACCCCGCGCCACGTGCCTCACCCCGCAGCATCCTTTATAAGACCGCGCACTCCAGTGAGAGAGACGCAGTCGGCTCAGCGCTATCGTACAGTCAACACATGTCGGTTCGGGTTACCAAATTCGGCTGTGTTGATCATTGCGGTGAGGTTGGTCCGTCTGTACCGAAGCCCTGGTAGATTTACCATCGGGCACCGTCCGCGTCCCCGATACCGTATTCCCTGTGAATCAGTATATTTATCGCCTCCTCGTACGTTACCATTCCATGGATTGGTGTCCCAGACGGTTCGGGTTACCAAATACGTCTGGTGCCACCTCCCAGGAAAGTGCGTTCAAGGAGCGATTCCCCGTACCGTTTAAAGCAAGATCACGCCGCGCCCTCTATCCATAGTGTTAGAATTAAGAGCTAGCTATAGAGTCTCAGATATATGTATTTACGATTAATAAATCAATTGGCGGCAACTTTGTAATCATTGATTGGTGTTTTCTTTATAGCTCTCCGATAGGTTACCCAAGTAGGAAGGTAAAACTAAGTCCTCCACTGGTTTACCTTAATGTACGAAGTCCGCTTCGTTACATTTGGCGCCCAACTCAGTGAGAACCCGCGAGGTGTCAAATCAGTATATCGTTACATTTGGCGCCCAACTCAGTGAGAATCCACCCCGCGAGGTGCTTAAATCAGTAAAATAGTGTATCGTTACATTGGACACCCATCTTAGTAAGAATCCGTCCCGCGAAGTGTTCAAATCAGTAAGATAGCGTATTGTTACAATAGGCACCCGTCTAGTGAGAATCCACTCCGGTATCACACCTCATTACCTCCCTGGTCGGCCCACTTAACAAACAAGACGGCCTTCGCGAAACCTAGATGGTGGAGCAAGGAAACGTTAAGGGCGGAAAGTGAGCGGTCACGGGAAACCAAGTGAGTGTGTAGAAAAAAAATCTGATGAAAAAACCCCGTATCCGTATAGATGAGCTATAAAGATTACTAATTATTACCAAAAAAAAACAGAAAAGGGATATTCGTTCACCTCTTTTGCTTGCTTTATACCGCTTCCGCAGCCTTTTGGCTAATTACATCTTCAAGAACGTTACAATTCCATGGATTAGTGTCCCAGACGGTTCGGGTTACCAAATACGTCTGGTGCCACCTCCCAAGAAAGTGCGTTCAAGAAGTGAATTACAAAGAGGATAAAAAAATATACCTTTTCACCGTAAAGAAAAAAATAATAATTGTATATGTACTAGTTGCAACCAATAAAACCGTGAGTAAATAAATATAAAAATCTACTAGTTTCGTGTAAAAATCAAAGTAAACAAATAAAATAAATTTAATTTCGTTACTTAATCTTGTAATAAAAATAAAACCCGGTTAATTTAAATTAAGAATAAAATAGAAACAAATAAAATACATTTTTGTTCCGTAAATTATTGATCCGCGTTCCGTTAAAAGAAATAAAATCCGTCAATAAATTGAACCCATATAAAAATTGAAGGTAAGTTATATAAAGAAATTAAATAAATCCGTTATATATTCCGTAATTTCCTTTAAAAGAAAAACCGTTCCGTTATGGTAAGTTAATAAGATAAATAATTAACATAACCGTCAAATGTCCACAAATTGGATCTATAATTTGAAAAAACCAGAACTCATCAAAGAAATACAAGGAAGAAATATTTCAATTGAGGGTTTAACCGTTGAACAGCTTAGAAAAATCCTAGCAACAGACATCAAAAGCACGAAGATGACAGACAAACCCGAAACAAGTCAAGAAAAGACAACCGCATCCGTATCCGAATCCGAATCAAACTCCGAAAAACCACAGAGTAAGAACATGATGAATCTACTCAAATTGGTAAACAGTTACGGTATCTCATTCGATATACGTAACGAACCGGTGGATTTTCTCGAAACATTGGAAGAAATTAAAACTACCAATGAAATAAAACCACAAGAAATGCTGCAGATACTGCCAAGAATTCTTAAAGATAACGCAAGAGCGTGGTACCGAAATAACCACCAGACATGGTCGTCGTGGGAAAACTTCATAGAAGAATTCAAACTTAGTTTCTTTCCGAAAAACTACAACTCCAAACTACTAGGAGACATAGTAAGAAAACGGCAGAATTACAAACAAAACTTCGTTAGTTACTTAACCGAGATACAAACGTTGATGAGAAGATATGGAAAACTATCAACATCCGAAGAACTAGACCGCGTATATGAAAATATGAATGCCAAATATAAATATTATGTAAAGAAGAACGAGTTCAGCAATCTCTCCGAGTTAATACAACTGGCAAGAGATCATGAAGCAATCTCACATCAAATATATATAGAGAAGCAACCGCAGAGTTATGAAGAAAACTCAAGAGAAAACCAGATAACCGAAACCGAGGAATCCAGTTTTCTAAACAACTATGATAGCAAGAAGTGTTGTTGGAGCTGTGGAAAAAGAAACCATACAACAAAAGAATGCACAGGTAAACGCATAATCTTTTGTAGTACGTGTGGCCGAATGGGAATATTAAGCAAAAATTGTTGTAGAAAACAAGAGACCCGAAATGAAAAATATACTCAAAGAACAAATACCGTAGGATCTGACGATATAGATGATCCAAGAATTTTCTTAGATGTTGAGATACAAGGACAACAATTTAAAGCACTGTATGATACTGGATCAACAAACTCGTATATAAACGAAGAAGTATATAAGATACTTCCAGAAGAAGAAAAATCCGTCAACCAAAAAGTACATAGAATACAACTAGCCGATGGAAGTAAATTAGAGTTGTCAAAATTCCGAGACATAGATCTAAAGATAAATGAAACCGTATTAAAACATCGTATGTACGTCATGCCAAGAGCAACGCACACAATATTAGGAATAGATCTAATAAAACGATTGAATATGAATATAGACATTCAAAAAATTGATAAAATTAAACCATCAGTAAAAAAATCTAAAACGAAAAGGAAGAAGCAAAAACAGAATATAGTAACCGATGAATTAATAAGAAATCCGATATGTGCAACCGTTACCGACATAAAAGATTGGTATAAAAAGAAAACCGAAGCTATCAAGACAGTACCGCATATTTTTCCTGAATTTAAATTCATAGAAGAAAACCTTTATAAACGAATCACAAACCCGTCATATGGTACAAAATTAGACTCATCATCCGAATGGAAACTTTGTGTACCGAAAACGAAAAAAGAAGAAATAATTAAAGAAAACCACGATACTCCGACCGCTGGACACATAGGAACAGCAAAAACGTTAGCGAAAGTAGCACACATATACTATTGGCCAGGAATGTTTAGGAACATAGCCAAATATGTTAAAAAGTGTACCATTTGCCAAAAACGCAAATCCGAAAAATCCGAAAATAAAGAAATAATGCAGGTAGATAACCGAAATAAACCATATGACTTAGTGAAAATGAATCAAAGCAGAAAATCTGATTGCCAACAACCGAATTATTATACACAAATAAAGTACTCGAAACCGGAAATTAAACCATTTGCATTAAAAAAGAATATTCCATTATCGGATAAACCAATAAGTTGTTGTGCCATACTCGCACCGAATTGTACAGGACCGTTCAAAATAATTAAAAGAAAATCACCGGTAATAAATTTATTGAAGGATCCTTACTCTAATAGAATAATAACGGCACACATCAAAGATTGGAAAACATGCATCCGAATTATTCCGAATAAATATAAAACTCAATAACAATGAGGGTAAATCATGATAACCGAGCGAGATCCAGAAAGTAAACAATTTTAGAAATACCCTCATTTGAGACAATAAAAAGTTAATATAGAAAAACAATAGAAAGGAGAATAATAATTTCAGAGGAACTTGAACATCATTTACAGCAGTGATTTTTACAGGTAAAAATCTCCATTCCCGGGAGAGGAGTGTGACGTAGCACATCACGCCACCTCGAACCATCCAGCCGCCGCCGACGCCGCCGCAGCGCAGAGGGGAAAGTTACCGCCCGCGGGACGCCCGCACACCCCGCGCCACGTGCCTCACCCCGCAGCATCCTTTATAAGACCGCGCACTCCAGTGAGAGAGACGCAGTCGGCTCAGCGCTATCGTACAGTCAACACATGTCGGTTCGGGTTACCAAATTCGGCTGTGTTGATCATTGCGGTGAGGTTGGTCCGTCTGTACCGAAGCCCTGGTAGATTTACCATCGGGCACCGTCCGCGTCCCCGATACCGTATTCCCTGTGAATCAGTATATTTATCGCCTCCTCGTACGTTACCATTCCATGGATTGGTGTCCCAGACGGTTCGGGTTACCAAATACGTCTGGTGCCACCTCCCAGGAAAGTGCGTTCAAGGAGCGATTCCCCGTACCGTTTAAAGCAAGATCACGCCGCGCCCTCTATCCATAGTGTTAGAATTAAGAGCTAGCTATAGAGTCTCAGATATATGTATTTACGATTAATAAATCAATTGGCGGCAACTTTGTAATCATTGATTGGTGTTTTCTTTATAGCTCTCCGATAGGTTACCCAAGTAGGAAGGTAAAACTAAGTCCTCCACTGGTTTACCTTAATGTACGAAGTCCGCTTCGTTACAAGCTACAATAATGGTGGGAGGAACCTCCATCGCCGTCGGGACGACGATGAAGTATCTCGGACTCGTCTTAGATGGCCGATGGAGGTTCGAAGAGCACTTCCGGCTGCTGGCCCCAAAATTGGTGGCAGCGGCCGGAGCTCTGGGGCGTATCCTCCCCAACTTGGGAGGCCCCGGAGGCACTTGCCGACGCTTGTACAACGGTGTGGTACGCTCCATGGCGCTCTACGGGGCGCCAATATGGGCAGACGCCATGAGCGCCCGTAACCTGGCTGCGCTGCGACGTCCGCAGCGCGCCATGGCGCTCAGGGTGGCCCGGGCGTACCGCACCGTGTCGTGCGTCGGCGCGTGTGTGCTTGCCGGTACGCCGCCGTGGGACCTCGAAGCCGAGGTGCTCGCGGCGGTGTATCGGCGAAAGAGGGCGGAGGTGGTCGATGGTGGCCGCCCCCACCCGCTGGAAATCCGGCGTTGGAGGGAGGACGCTCATGAGGTCCTTCTCCAAAGGTGGTCGGCTCGCCTGGAAAATCCCGGGGCGAGTCAGGCGTTGGTGGCCGCCGTCCGGCCCATCCTTAGGGAGTGGCTGGAACGGCGGCATGGGGCTCTCTCCTTCCACCTGACACAGGTACTCACCGGGCATGGTTGCTTCGGTGACTACTTGTGCCGGGTGGCGGGTAGAGAGCCCACGGGGGGGTGCCACCATTGCGTGGCCAGGGTCGTGGACACGGCGCAACATACGCGCGAGGAGTGCCCAGCTTGGGCGGTTCCTCGCGCCGCCTTGTCCGCGGCCATTGGTGGGGACTTGTCGCTGCCGGCCGTGGTTTCGGCCATGGTCGAGAGCGACGAGTCGTGGGAGGCGGTCGCCTCCTTCTGCAACGAAGTGATGTTGCAGAAGGAGGCGGCGGAGCGGGAGCGAGAAGACGCTGTCGACTCGCTCCCGATCCGTCGCCGGCGCTGGGGCAGGCGGCGACGGGCCTTCGCGGCCCGGATGCCGCCGCCCTAGGGGACCTGTGGGCGGTAGATCGGGGGATCTGCTGTCCACACTAGAGGTCCCGTGCTGGAGATGCCCTACGTGTTCTGTGGGCATCTCAGCGGAGGGGGGCGGGGCTTGTTCGGTTATTTTGTCCGAACAAGCCCCGCCCCGACGAGGAGGGCTCCCCACTTTAAGGGGAGCGACACCACGGCGGGGCACGCGGTTGCAGACCTTTTGCGGTTCCCGTAGCCCCGCTATTGGTGAGAGGAGGAACACCCCAGGGTTTTAGTCAGTAGGAGTCTGACATAACCCGGTCGCCTCCCCCGAGGCTGCCGGGTATCCATGTAGGATTTCCCTGGGTCAAAAAAAAAAAAAAAAAAAAAAAAAAAAAAGGTTAGGTTAGGTTAGGTTAGGTTAGGTTAGGTTAGGTTAGGTTAGGTTAGGTTAGGTTAGGTTAGGTTAGGTTAGGTTAGGTTAGGTTAGGTTAGGTTAGGTTAGGTTAGGTTAGGTTAGGTTAGGTTAGGTTAGGTTAGGTTAGGTTTTTTTTTTTTTTTTTTTTTTTTTTTCCTGTCCGGGCGCTATCGGCCCGGCCCGCGAGCTACCTCTAACATAATTAGAGTTATTTTTAATTCTATACTAGGTTCAATACAGGGTACAATAAGTTTTTCAGTTTGGGTTTTTGGGAGTGGATAGGTTACAATTTTTAAGTTTTTATTTCTTCATTAATTTCTTATTTCTAGGGGTTATAATTTATAGTTCTTTCTTATTTTACATAAACTAATGACACAATTACAATGATGGACAATATAGTGGATACAGTTTAAATGCTAGTTCTAATAATACTTTTGACAATCTTTTGTCGTAAATTTTAACATATTTTAACTTTTTATTTCTTATACAATTAGCATTTACAAATAGACACAGTTCTTATACTTACTAACATCTTATATTAACTCTTTTTACATTTGACATTTTTATTATTACAATTGGTTCTTACTATCTAACAATGTTTATTACTATATTATTTGTAAACTGGTGATATATATATGTATATATATTTCAGTTTTACAGTTACTGCTTGTTTCTTTTAATTACCTTTGTTGCTACCATTATACAGTATTTAATGAATTTATCTCTGAAATTATTGTTTTCTAATAGTGTATTAAAATTTTCTTTTTTAATTTCAAATCCTATATCTATCTCTAATTCTGTTTTTTCTTTACAGTGGACGGGGCATTTCGTGAGGATGTGGGTAATATCTTCTATCTCGTCCGGATCACAGATGCACGCCGGGCTCTCCTTGCACTTGAACCGGTTCAAGTACTCAGAGAACCCGCCGTGCCCCGTGAGGACCTGCACCAGGATTGGGTCTATTTTAATTTGCCTCATTGTTTTGTGAGCCTTTATTGCGTCGGGGAAAAACGCTTTGGTGTTGCTGGCTGTTTCACCTGTCAGGTAACGCCGGTTCCATTCGTCAAGCGTGTCCAGACGTATCTGTCGCTTGACGAATGAAACGGGGCACCTGTCGTAATCCGGCTTCTTCTTTAGATCAAGTGCTGCGCTTTTTGCTAGGTAGTCTGCCCTTTCGTTTCCCTCCAGCCCTGCATGTGCCTTTATCCAGAATAGTTTAATATTCTGGCCGCGAACTTCAGATTGTTTTATATTCGCGCGGATCTGTACTGCAAGGGGATGGAGGGATACTCCGTCTGCTACGGTCTCTAAGGCAGCCCTAGAGTCACTGTATATATAACAGCTTTCCTTCTTACTGCGGAGCACATGACCTGTGGCTCTCTCGAGAGCTAACAGCTCGGCCTGGTATACAGTGCAGAACTTCTCTAGTGCGGCTTTGTGGGTTTTTGTCTCGCGGCCATTCTCCCAACATGTGAACGCCGCTCCGACCTTCCCTTCAATTTTAGAGCCGTCCGTGTAGATTTCCAGGGTGCTGTTTCTGTTTTCCTGGAGCTCTGCACTGTCCACCAGACATTCAAAACTCAGTTCGCTGAGTGTTGCTGGGTGCGGTATGTCCTTGTACATTACAGGTGCTTCAACTTCTCGGTCTCCTAAAACCCGCCGGGAGTACCCCTTTTTTATCTCATAGAGCGCGGCGGTTTCCTGCACTCTTAGATCTAATGGTAAAATCCCGGCGAGTGTTAGTGCCGCGTTAAGTGAAACTGTCCTGTAGGACTTTATTATCTTTTGCGCAAACCCACGCTGCACCACATTGAATTGGCTTTGCGTCTTTATCTTTTCCGCCGAGGGTGCCCATGCACTCGTTGCATACAACAGGATCGGTTCCACTACAGCTGTGTAGATCGTCTTTATCACCTCGGGGTGGAGGCCCCAGTTCACCCTGGCGGCTCTTGAGAGCTGCTTGTAAATATTCAAGCCTTTCCTGCACACGTAGGCTATGTGGCTGTTGAATGTAAGCTTGTCGTCTATTATGAGCCCCAGGATCTTCACTTCCTTCACCATTTTTATGTTGATCCCACCCATGCTCAACAGAGGGGTATCATGTTTCAGCTTGCGTGTCAGTACCATGGCTTGGGTCTTATGAGGTGCAAACTTCAACTTATTTTGGATACCCCAATCCTGAACATAGGCGAGTGCCACATTTGCTTGCCGTTGCACCTCCTGTGCCGTGTCCCCATCAAAGATGAGAACCACATCGTCGGCGAATGCTTGGCAGTGGTGTCCTCTGTCCTCCAATCCCTGAAGCAAAGGGTCGATCAGGATGTTCCACAGAATTGGTCCTCCAATGGAACCCTGGACGCATCCCTTTGTCGTGTCTCTTCTTGCTTCCTCTCCGGCATATCTTACGGACACTCTTCTGTTTTGCAGATAGCTGTCCATTAGCTTTCTGATATTTAGTGGGCACTTTTCTTCCGCCAATCGGACTCTTATCTTTGGCCACCAGGCGCTGTCAAACGCTCCTTCTATGTCCAGTGAGACCATGGTGATGAGTTTTTTCTGTTCCAGCTTTTGGCGTATGTGTCTCACTAGTCCATAGAGGGCGTCCTCCGTGCTTTTCTGGGGCGTGAATCCGTATTGGCGGGTGCTGAGTCTTGGGAGGATCTTCCATTTCACCCTCGTCATCACCATTTTTTCCAAGATCTTCCCTAGCACCGACAACAGGCCTATCGGTCTGAAGGACTTTGGCTGGGTGTAGTCCTCCTTTCCCGGCTTCCGGAGGATTACCACGGTGGCTTCCTTCCAGCAGTCAGGAAAGTGGCCCAGCTCTAGACACATGTTTGCCAGTGCCAGGAAAGTACCTGAATTGACCATGATGGCGTGCCCACATATATCCGCTGTTAGACCGTCACTACCCGGGGCCTTTTTAGGGTTGAAACCTTCCACCGCTGTCCTTAGCTCATACATCGTAAATGGCGGGTCATCTTCATCATGGCTCGTATCATTTATCGTGCTGGCTTTTTCTCTAAGCTGTTGGTGGTTTATATCATCCTCTTCTGGCCTATCCGGGGGATAAAATACTTCTGCAAGTAACTCCGCAGACTCCTTCGGACTTAGTACACGACCTTCCTTTTTCAGGGGTGCGTCCTCCTGTCTTTTTGTGGTACTCCTTATAACCCTGTAAATTCCTTCCCACATTCCTTCCCTGTCTTGCTTTCCACAGAATCCTTTCCAGCTTTCGATTTGGGCGTTCCTTGCATGTTCTTCATATTCTGTCTTTGCTTCCAGGTACCTCTCCACTACGAGATTTCTTCTACAGGGCGCTGCACAACGGATACGACGCTTTTTGGTTGCCACCATCTTCTTCATCTTCTCCAGCTCTTCGGACCACCACGGTAAGTTTTTATTTCCACCTTCTTTCCTTTTTGGTATATTTTCAGTGCATGCTTTATTTATTAATTCTATGTATTTGTGTATTTTGCTTTCTAATGTTTCTTTATTAACTACTCTATTTATGTTTTCTATTTTAAGTTCCTGTTCTTCCAATATTAATTGGGCCAATTTACTACGAAATTGAGCCCAATTAGCTTTTTTGGTGTTGTAAATTCTAGTTGTACTTTTGTTTTGTAATGGTTTCGGCTTTTTTAATCTAATAGTTAAAATTATTGCGTTATGGTCCGAAGAAGTGAGCCCCTGGTCAACTATCCAGTTTTCTACGAGGTCGATTAGCTCCACTGTGCAGGCCGTCACATCTACATGGCTTGAGTATATTTTCCCTCCTCTAACTGTCTCAAATGTAGGGATTGTACCCTCGTTCAGAATATGTAGGCCCATCTCGTCTAGTGTACTAGCCATCTCTTCTCCCCTGTGGTCCACTTTCAGGCTACCCCACCAGGTACTCTTAGCATTTGCATCTCCACCAATTATTGTTTTAGTTTGCCCCATGCTTCCTTTTATTTTCCTCAGTTGGTCCAGGTATGGCCCTAATTGCTGATCCGGTTCGAAGTAAAAAGAGACCACAGCAATCTCCCAGTCGCTCGTTTTGATTTTTACCACAACGATGTTTGGTGTGGTAAGTTCTGGGCATTGGATTACAGCCATGTCCCTATCGAAAACGGCAATTGCCGCTTTAATGGTCCCGTCTTCTGCCCCAGCGCTCTGGTAAATTCTCGCTCCACTGTAGCCTCCCACTCTGCCTTTCGATCCAACATATGGTTCCTGAATCAGCGCAAAAGCCATACTTCTGTCCTTTGCCTCCTGCATTAACTCCTGCATAGCGAGCTTCTTTCTCTGGAGATTTGCTTGTGCGACACGGTATGACTTTATGCCAACTGAGGATTTTTGACAATTTTCCTTTGGGGTGCCCTTAACAATGACTGTAGGCTATAGTAGCTCTTGCTAGGGTTTCCCACTTATTTCTGACTGGACATGTTCTATCAAAAGCGCTGTGGTCGCTTTTTTCGAGCTTAGCACTTGTGCAATTACAGCACTGAGGTGCGGCCTCCGCAAGCCAGTCCTGGCAATTTGCTTTTACGTGCGGGCCTCCACAGTGGCTGCATTTCTCTACAGTTTCCTTGCAAAGGCGTCTGCTGTGGCCGTAACCCAGACACATAGAGCACTGGACGAGCGGCGATTGATCCGCCACCTTGATGCGTTGCAGATCCACATACACGGCTTCCGCCTTCATTAGTCTGCCATAGATGATTGGCGAGACTCGCATCACAATATGGGACGTGAGTGGGTTCCGAGCTCTCTTTTTGTATTTGATCTCGAATCTGTCGTCTTCTTTGCTCACGCCATGCAGTAGCTCTTTGTTTTGCTTTCTAATTGCCGATAGAATCTGCACCTCCGAGTTATAATGGAGTACGTCGAGGAGAATTACCAGTGGGTCTTTATTCTTCATCTCTTCTACTGTGAGATTTTTGCCCGACTTTTCTATTCTCTCCTTGACCCTAGCCATGTCCTCTTTATCCCTACAGCTTACAATAATTTTGCGGTTTTTTGCCTTCCTCACCTTTTCAACCTTAACCCATCCCTCCTTTGCATCTATAGCCTCTCTTACTTTATCTAGCACTTCCTCTCCTGTTTCCTCTTCGTTTTCTGCTGCTATTATAACCGAATGAAGGGCAACCTGTAAAGGGGGCTGCCCTATAGTTGCGGCTGGTGATACAGCTTCTGCGTAGGTGGGAGCCTTCTCCTTGATCTCGGAGATCATTTTTCCCATTTGTTGGGTGGTCTCCTCGAGCGCACGGATCTCTTTGAGGATTTCTTTGTCACTGTGCCTTTCTTTTTCGTGTGCTTCCTGTGCCTCCCTTTGTCCCTGCATTGTTTCCTGTAACTGTTTGATCATTTGGTTGCCCTCCTTCACTAGCCGAGTCTGCTCTTCTAGTGCGGAGCGCAGCCAAATGATGCTTTCCAGGTCTTCCCCTCTTTCCTTGTCCTTTTGAGTCTCTGGTTTTGTTCCAGTTCCCCTCTGTTGGTCTTGTCCGTCCTTTCCTTTCTCCGCCTCTTTTACGAGCGTGTACAGTCGTTCAATCGCCGCTGTAACCTCTGTTTTAATTTCAACCTTTAGGTTCCGCGAGCTGTTGAGGTGAAGCTTCGCCTTGTTCAAGCAGGCTCTTGCCTCAGCAGCTCTCGACGGATACTTTTGTTTTAATGTTGGACTACAGGGGGTTCCCATCGTCGTAGAGCCAGATGTTCCGGCTTTTTCCTCTTGGGTAAGAGCAGTTTTGGCGTTTGTTTTGGGAAGCTCTTGGGTCTTTGTTTGCACGTTCGGTTGGGTGGCGCTCCTGGAGGCCTCCCATCCTTCGATGCTCTTTCTGACGGCAAACGTCCTGTCCGATTTTGGCTCAGCCTGGTCGGTCTTTGCCGGTGACTTTGTCTTGGCGACGGGGCTGCGACCAACCGTTGCCATGTCGCTGAGGGCTCGCGGTGAAGATCACAAAACGTGTCAAGTTGTATATACTCGAGTTTTTGTGTAAATAAATATAAATGTGTAAATAGTCAATTAGTATATATAAAATATATAATATGTCCCGGTCTCTATCTATGTAGAGTCGGATACCAAAAGGTGATCCTGTCACGCTTACTCTAATATAGGGTGTAAAATAAAGAAGGATCCGGATCCTTTTTGTCAAAAGATGGTATACTACTAACTAATTTGTTTTCTTTTTCAGGTTTCGTCGTGGTAGTTTCAACCCGCCGTGGCAGTCACACAGGTAAGTATATAGTTTTAGCTTAAGTATTTATTTCAGCTATTCTTTGCAGCGCATCTATATACGCGTTTTGACTGGTATAGTGATAGCAACAAGTTCGAAACAAGAAAACACAAAAGAATAAAAGAAACAAGAAAATAAACTTATAAAATATTTGGGCAATATAGAGTCACAGACTCTTGTCGCGCCCAATAATAGGTCCGGGATCCCTAAAGAGGTGGCAGGGAACCTTCAGGGGTCAAATAAACAAGATTTACAATATAAAAAGTTTTTGCTCTAGGTAGAGTCAAGTTTGTGTCCAACGTGTAGCTCTCCCTAAGCCCTTCACAATGATACCAAGCACGGCGCGCTAACCCAACGGGTTGAGGAGTTACGGCCGCTCAAAGTATTCGGTATGAATACCGAAATGGATTTCGGATTTCGGTAAAGTGCTATAACTCCGGTATCACTAGTCCAATAAATTCGTGCTTGGGCTCTCTGCACTGGGCTCGACGAGCTCTACAAGTTGGGATCACGTGCGGGCCGAAAACTCTCGGTCACAAAAGCGTCCCCTGAAAATGCCTGAAGGTTCCTGAAAGATAGTTTTATAGGTAGGTAAAAGCCTACCTATGTCCACCGAGAAAACCCCAGGCCTCTGCGACCTTCCGTTCGCGAGATATCGGAGTTTGAAAATTTCCAAAATGGCGGCTCAACTGTCAAAGTTGGTTTTTGACCGACGATATCTCCACTCCCAGAAGTCGCAGAAACCCCGAGTTTGGACTTCTTGAATAAAGTCCGACCAGCTCTATCAACTGAAACCGTTTTCAGGACTCCGATTTTTTACAGTACCAAAACTGCCTGAAACCCGGGGGGCAAGGTAGATGTTCGAGCCCTTAACCCTAATGTGAAATCCGTTGGTCGCTAGGACCTCCGGTTCAAAAGTTATGGCCGTTTAAACCAAAACAAGATGGCCGCCGAGCTGTCAGTGGTTGACTTTGGAACTCGATAGCTCCGAAACCAAAAGTCTGATGGACTCCGGGTTTTCGGTTTACACCTCGGCG
The DNA here is from genome assembly GCA_951394255.1 of Polyploca ridens. NCBI lineage: Eukaryota > Metazoa > Arthropoda > Insecta > Lepidoptera > Drepanidae > Polyploca > Polyploca ridens. Next base: position 16,442 of record CATOBL010000228.1, on the reverse strand, counting down.
TCACCTCCCCTATGTCCTTAAACCGGTTTCAGCCGAAAAATGTCTAAGGCCTCGAAAATGACCAAAACAATGCAAAATCGGTAGAGCCGGAAAAGCCAAAAGCAACAGTCAAGCTCCGGATCTCCTATGTTGTACGGTTCGAGAGATATTGAAGTTTGAATTTATTTACCGAAAATTTAAAATTTACCGAAATTTCGAATTTAGTCAAAAATGAAGATATATGGCCCGAGTTTGGGTTTAATCTAGTCAGGATACAAGCTCTAATGCTTATATTGTCGTCAAAAAAGAATATTTACTATTAAATTTGGAGTTATATCGAAAAAACACAAAAAATTCAATATCTCTGGAACCGCAAGACATAAAAATACACAAAAAATATCAAAAAATAGGATAAACGACAGGCTAAAATTTGGCCTAAATAAAATATAAAAAACACAATATTAAAACAATTTTTTAGGCAAGAATAATAATTTTAGCTTTTTCAGCTGTAGTGTAAAAAAATTTCAGTGTATGAAGTCCAGATATGAATTGTACGTGTTCTCCAAAGCAGCGCGCAGGGGGCTGCAGTCGAAGAATCCACGCGTCTCTACTATTTTTAAAAATATAGCGTTCCGAAAATGCAATTTTTAAATGTCTATATATAAAAAACTATACAAGTTAAAAATCTGTTACTTGCAGAATCCTTGGTTGTCTTGAATGTTCTTAGTCCCTGCAAGTTTCCAGGGTCGTAGCTCAACGGGATCGATGACCACGCCACCACGTGGTTTTTGTTTTTCTGGAGTTTACTCCCTGGATATTTGCCGGAAAAATCCGGCAGAGGGCTCGGGGTGTAGATCTCGTACACGCGCTCCAGAAGACGTGATAAAAAAGGGGGGTCGTCGATCTCGTTCCCGAGATAAATGCCGATGAACGTGAAAAACTTGTAACTTTTAAGGTTATAAAACACCTTTTCACTTATAACTTTTTACACCGCAATCCAATTTTCACACAGATTTCACTTTCTTGTCGGGTGCACCGAGACGCAACTTTTGATGTATAGTGCAGTCAGATCGGTGCAGAACTTCCCGGTTTTTTCTAATTAAAACTGTGGAGCGAGTATAAAAACGATCCGTTCTCGGTCACAGACGGGTCAGAACTGGGTTAGGTTAGGTTAGGTTAGGTTAGGTTAGGTTAGGTTAGGTTAGGTTAGGTTAGGTTAGGTTAGGTTAGGTTAGGTTAGGTTAGGTTAGGTTAGGTTAGGTTAGGTTAGGTTAGGTTAGGTTAGGTTAGGTTAGGTTAGGTTAGGTTAGGTTAGGTTAGGTTAGGTTAGGTTAGGTTAGGTTAGGTTAGGTTAGGTTAGGTTAGGTTAGGTTAGGTTAGGTTAGGTTAGGTTAGGTTAGGTTAGGTTAGGTTAGGTTAGGTTAGGTTAGGTTAGGTTAGGTTAGGTTAGGTTAGGTTAGGTT
>CATOBL010000228.1:0-12500 GCA_951394255.1 Polyploca ridens | reverse complement strand
TTTAAGGTTGAGTGACCATATGTCATTTGAAGTTGCCTCCATCGCCCGCTTCGCGAATCTGCCTATCGCGTCATCACCGTCATCTGTGTAGTATACACAGCTGACGGTGTGTCGCGACACTGCTACCACCGCATGTGGGACGCTCTCGTGGATTTGCAACTTCTTAGGTCTTGTCTGGAGGATGATCACCGACTCGTACGTTGCTCCCTGAGCTTCATGTATGGTGAGGACGCGCGAACCTGTGCCGTTCCCGTATCCCTGGTTGATGAGGGATGCCTTTTCTTCCTGTGTATGAACTAAGAAAAGGGTGTTTGGGAGATCGCTAGGTATCTGCGCGTCCGTGTACCTCTTCAGCTTTAGGGAGTGTACGATGTGTTTTGATGAGTATATACCGGAGTATATCTCATTTAGGGCGTATGCTACATCCATAGGGTTACGGTGCGTGCACAACAACTCCTGGCTGATGTTGGCTACCAGGTTTGGTCTATTGTATTGTATATTGAACAGGTTGTCCCTGTCAATATACGGTAGTTGATTGATGTCTCCGATAAGGACAATTTCGTTTGCACCTGACAGACGAGTTGCCATGATAATGGATCCAAAGTGGTTCATAAGAGCCTCGTCAACCGTTAGACGGTTGCAGTTTTTCGGCTCTTTGAATCCATTAGCAAGTACGGAAGCCATTGTTCGCACTTTGCTTTTGGCTGCAGCTTCTCCTACTCGCGGTGAGATCTTTTCGCGTAGGTCTTTTGCTGCCTCGTTTGTTGTGGTGATTATAACTTCCTTCTCCTCATCGAAGTTTTTCACTACCCAAGTTGTTTTGCCGCAACCGGGGACCCCATTTACCCATTTTATTTTTGGTACCACCCAGTTATCCCATGTTGTTCCGGGATCAAGACTGCCTGTGATAGTTTTCGCCATCTCCAGGATCTTGTCGTCCAGCATGATCTTAGTGCACTGGGCGGTTACTACTAGGGGGTCGTTTGGTGGTGTGTTGAATGTAGGTGGTGCATCTCCTTTTTTCTCCCCTTCAACTGAGGTCACGAAGCCACTTGTTGCATTGTATGCTGCCATATAGTCCCCAGACATTTGTCCCTTAAGGACTTGGGCTGTTTCGGTATTATATATGGCTGCATCCGCCTCCTCGAGTAGGACCTTCAGCAAACACTCGTTTTGATGCTGGAAGGCTTGCATGATGTTTTTGCAAGTCAAAAGATTGACCTCTTTGGTCGCTCTTGTGATCGCAATGAACTCGAGAAAAGCGTTAAATGCGTGGTCTTCTAGACTCGTTGCTGGTATGCGAGATGGTGGGATGACCTGCCCCATGTCGGCTCTCGTCCTCGTTTTTTTTGTTGATTTTGGACCTAAGGGGGGCTCTCTCGTGAACTTCTCCACTGCCGCTGATTGTGTTGCTACAGCTTTTGAAATTTTAGATTGAACCCCTCTTACTGCTGCTTTAATGAAGGTTTGGAACGCTCCTATTCTCTTTTTTTGTTTTTGTCCCTCCTCCGGACTGACACTCTGCTCTGCTGCTGCTTTTGCGTCGGCTACTCTCTGTTGGAGTCTCTCTGATCCGCTTGGTTGTGAGTCCTGTTCTGGGTTATTAGTCGCGGTTGCTTCTCCGCGTCTGGGGACTTTGAGGAAGCTCAAGTCTTCCCCTCTGTCCTCGTACGCGATCACCTCATGGTTTTTGGAGGCGATTATGCAACCATATTGGTCGGCGACTTCACCCTTCTGGTACTCGACCACCATTGCGTCGATACTTATTATGCGGGACTCCTCCGTCTCCGCCTCTCCGATTTTTGAAAGCACGGTGCATGCCTGTTCAAACGGTGTCCTCTCTCCCCACACGAATAGTGCGATCAATTTGTTTTGTGTTCGCACCATCCGGCAGGGGTTGCCGAGTATCTCCGTTACAGGTAACGCGTCGAATGTTTTGCGTTTCATGCACGTTTTTGTTGTGCTCCCATTCATCAGAGCGGCTAGGCCCGGTGATATGCCAACGCGGTTTCGAGCGCCCACAAAGCAGAAGCTTATGCCGAGTCTCTCGGTGTTGGTGTCCATGAAGAGGGCTACGCTTTTTATCCTGATTCCCGGTTTCCCTTGCTCTCCGCATGCTAGGAATTTCCTGACGGGCATATGGTTTGGAGCAATGTTCTGCAATGTGATGGTAGGTTGCAGTGGGATGGAATCGTGGATAATAGGCGTTGGGGTTGTTGGTTGTTGATGTTGGGGGTCTGTGGTGAGGGTGCTATTTCTTCTCATGACTATGCGGAAGATGTTGTCCACATAGTCTAAGAAGTGTGCTCTCATTTTGGTGTCTGCAAGGATTTCCTGTAGAACCGACTGATCTAACCGCGTATCTATCTCGGTCTCTAGATCTCGTCGGGCTGCCAGAAAACGTGGGCAGTCAAGGATTATGTGCCACACGGTCTCGCTGATGGTATTGTCACACTCACATCCGGGGCTGTCTTTGAGTTTGAACCTGTGAAGGTATTCGGCTATCCCGCCGTGTCCTGTGAAGGCTTGCACTTGGTAGGGCGTCAGTTTTACTGCTCTCACCGTTCTGTACGCTTTGTCAACGTTTGGAAAGAGCATCTTGGTGACCGCCCCCGTGGTGGAGGTATCGTATCGGTCCTGCCATATGCGGACCGATTCCTCTCTTATTTGCCTCTTGACGAAGGACAGGGGGATTTTGTCGTAGTCTTGGGTGTTTATGGTGAGTGCCGCCGACTTTGCGAGCTCATCGGCTCTTTCGTTGCCAGCGGTGCCCACGTGTGCCCTCAACCAGAACAGCCGCACCTCTCTTCCCTCTGTTCTGATCTCCTCAATGCACTCCTTGATGGATCTCGCTAGGGGATGACTCGGTTTGGGATTTTTCAGTAGGTCAAGCGAAGATCTTGAGTCGCTTAGTATGCTCACGATGGGTTCCCTACTGTTTTTCGCCATTTGAGTCGCCCTGTGGAGTGCGTACATTTCCGACTGGAAGACTGTACATGAGGGATGCAGATTGAAAGTGGAGTAGGCGGTCTCCTTTCCCTCCTCCCACCAAGAGACGGCAGCACCTACTTTGCCCTCTATTTTGCTGCCGTCCGTATAGATTTCGGGGCCGGTTACTTGGTGGTTGTTTAGGGTTTCTGATTCCGCTTTCTCCAGAAGCTCAAAGTTGGTGGTTGTATATGTGGATGGATGGGGTTGATCTAGGTACCCGATTCCACTCTCGAGCTCCTTTCCAGGGGGAAGGTAGTTGTTAGTAAGGTGTTTTTTAACTTTATACAGGTTCGCGCTCTCTTGTACTCTCAGATCGAGTGGGAGTATTCCAGACAAGGCAAGTGCTGACGTTAGCGACACTGTGCGGTACGCCTTGCAGATTTTTTGAGCGAAACCTCTTTGAATTGTGTTGAGCTGTTTATTTATTTGTTGGAGGTCTACCGCCCGTGACCAGGCGCTAGAGGCGTATGTCATGATGGGCTCTATTACTGAGACGTATATGGTTCTCGTTACCTCTCCGTTTAATCCCCACGTCACTTTGGCTGCACACGCTAGCTGTTTGTAAATATCCGCAGCTTTCTTGCATTGTGCGGTGACATGAGATTTAAACGTGAGTTTGTTGTCTATTACGAGGCCAAGGAGCTTGATTTCTTCAACTAAGTTGAGTCTAGTACCAGCCATGGAGAGGTTTGGGGCTTCATACTTCAGCTTCTTTGTTAGAAGCATCGCGTTGGTTTTATGCGATGCGAAGTTGAGTTTGTTTTGTATACCCCATTCTACTATTGTCTCCAAGGTGTTGTTGACTGTTTGCTCCAAGATGTTGATTTTTTGGCCCGTAAATACGAGAACCACGTCGTCCGCAAAAGCTTGGCAGTATACTCCCTCACTTTCCAGTTTGTGCAACAACGAGTCTAGGATCACGTTCCAAAAGGTTGGTCCGGCTATGGAGCCTTGGACACATCCCTTCGTCGTTTCCTTCCCGTATGTTGCTCTGGCATAGTTGACCTGGACTTGGCGGTCATTGAGGTATGAGTCTACCAGTTTGTAGAGGTTTTGTGGACAACCTTTCCTCTTTAGTTGTTGTTTGAGAGCTGGCCACCATGCATTGTCGAAGGCACCCTCTATGTCCAGTGAGATTACTAGGACGATGTTTTTTCTGTTGACATCCTCCCGTATGTGCTCTACTAGGTCATAGAGGGCGTCCTCGGTGCCTCTTTGCGGCATGAAGCCGTATTGTTTTTTATTTAGGGTGGGGAAGATATGCCATTGGAGACGGCCTACCATGAGTTTTTCGACAATTTTTCCGAGAACTGAGAGGAGACCTATGGGTCTGTAAGACTTAGGGTGTGTGTAGTCTTCTTTACCCGGTTTCCTGAGTATGACCACATGGGCTATTTTCCATTGCTTTGGAAAGTGCTTTAAGAGCAGGCATTTGTTTGCGATGCCCATGAACACTTCCCACTCGCAGCGGATGGCCGCAGTACAGATGTCTGCGGTAAGCCCATCAGGTCCCGGGGCTTTTTTAGGGTTAAGCGTTTGGAGCACTAACTCTAGTTCCGCCGATGTGAATGGCGGATCGTCCCCGGGTAGGTCTGTGATGTTCTTCTCTGTCAGTTCCCGTAGTTTTGTGTGGCTTTGTGTGTCTGTTGCCACAGTGTCGTCTGGGTAGAATGTGACTGCAAGGAGCTCTGCCGACTGTTGGGGATTGAGGGTATTACCGTCTTGGTTTCTCAGGAGCGCGTCTTCTTGCCTTTTAGCGCTCTTCCTGATTACCCGGTATATCTTGTCCCACATACTCTCCTTGTCTTGAGTCGTGCAGTACTCCTTCCAGTTGGATGTTTGGGCCTTTTCCGCCTCGTTTGCGTACTCCAATTTGGCTTGTTGGTATTCGTCGATGACGAATTGCGCTCTGGTGGGAGCGGCATTTTTTATTCGCCTCTTTTTCCTTAGGACATCTCTTTTTAGATCATCTAGCTTCCTCGACCACCATGGGGGTTTTGGATTCCCGCTCCACTTTCCCATTTTAGGGATAGTTTCCGAGCAAGATTCATGGATGGCTTCAGTATAGGCTGTGATGATGTCCTCTAACTCCTCCGGAGTTCCAGTGTTCACTATGGAGTGGGAGGTGATGTTTTTCTCCTCTAGAGAGACCCTGAATGATGTTTTGAATTCGGACCATTTTGCCTTTTTGGTGTTATACCTCCGCGTGGTGATTGGCCTTAGGGGTTCTAGGGCCTTGCCCAATCGCAGAGTGAAGGTGATGGCGTTGTGGTCCGAAGTGGTAAGGTCTCTGTCCACTTTCCAGTTTTCTACTTTACCCAGAAGTGGCGTACTACAAGCTGTTACGTCTACTATACTCGTGTACGTTCTGCCTCTTCTGAATGTTTCGAATGTGGGCGTGTCTCCAGTGTTGAGAATCTGGAATCCTGATTCGTTAAGGAAGGCGTTGTATGCTGCTCCTCTCTGATCTTCAGAGCTGCTTCCCCACCAGTGACTCCAGGCGTTTACGTCGCCTGCGATAATTAAATTTGCTGTATTGAGTCTTCGACAGAAGGTCTTAGATCTCTCTATGTTTGATTCTATATTTTGGTCCCCCTCGAAATATACGGATACTACTCCCAGCCTCAGTTCCCCTCCAACCAGTAGTACAGCCGCCTCCGTTTCAGTCACAAGCTGGGGGTCATGAATTACCTCCAGCTGGTCACCGAAAACGATGATTGCTGCCTTCACTGGTTTTTGTCGATTTAGGGTGCACTGGATGACTTGTGTTCCAGGGTTTGACTTGAGTACCCCAGCTTTCCCAACGTACGGTTCTTGTACTAGGGCCACTGAGATATTTTTGTCTTTTGCTACCTGGAACAATTCGGCTGTTGCTAATTTGGAGCGTTGTAGGTTTGCTTGGATGAAGTGCAAACCTGTTCCGTCTATTCTACGGGGGATTAGATGATGTCTATTTGGGGTGCCCTTAACAATAGAAAACCCGCGATCTGGCTATCGCGTCCCATTTCTCCCTTTCGCGACAGTCACTGCTGAAGGCGGTGTGTGCTATGTCTGGACCCACCATTTTGAGTGCTTTACAATTTATGCATGTTGGTGTTTTTCCTGTGAGCCTCGGCTGGCACTTCTCCCAAGAATGGACGTCCCCACAGAAATGACAGAGGTCGTCCTTTTCCCGGCAGAGTTTCCTGGTGTGGCCAAAGCCCAGGCATTTTGTGCATTGCACTAGTGGTGAGTGGTCTGTTATAGGCCTCCATTGAATGTCAATGTGGACCTTTCCTGCCTCCAAGAATTTTTTGTGAATTAATGGAGACACTTCCAGTACGACATGACACGTTTTTTCGTTGCGGGCCCTTTTCCGGTACATGACCCGTAATGTGCTCCCCTTCGTGTCGATTCCTTTCAGGAGTCCCTTGTTTTGGACTAAGAGGGTCTCTGGTATTTCGGAATCCTTCAGGTAGGAGAGCACATCCCAGATGATTACCTGAGGGTTGCTCATCTTCGCCACCTCCGCCTTCAGGGTTTTGTTGGTTTGGACTTGCGCTTGGACCAAACTGAGGTCTTCCTTCGTGCCACAGCTCAGAACGACCTTTTGGTTCTTGGCCTTCCGGAACCTGTCCACCTTTGCCCCGCTTGTTTTTGTGTCGAGAGCCACTCTTATTCTCTCTATCAGATCGTCCCCGGTGTTTTTGGGGTCGGATGATGAGACGATTAGTGTGTGGTTCGGTCTAAGTGGGGGTGGTGGTGGTCTCGCAGCAATGTGCGCGTAGGTTATGGCCGGCTTCGGATCCGCAGTTGCGTCCGGTTTTGGTGTTGTGGCTGGGCCAGGTGCAGGTCTTTTCTGCAGCTCTGTCACTCCCTCTTTTAGGGACACTAGTTGCTGCCGGACCTCCGAGATTGCCATTTCCGCCTCCAGGTTTGGCACTACCATTGGCGGCTCCTGGGGTTTTTTGTCCCGCATAACTCGGATGTCCGACGACACCATGTCCAGTCTCTCCGAGAGGGGCTTTATATATTTTACGATGTCTATTTGTGGTGCTGGTGTGGGGATTTGTGTTGTGGGTCTTTGACTAATTGCCAAGGACATCTTTTTTATTTCACATATGTCTGCTTCCATTTTTAATATAAGGGCCTCGGGAACCGTCGATGGGGGCACCGCAGTCACCTCTGATGGTTTGGAGACCTCTGTTTTTAAATCTTCTAGAGATCTCCGGAGGGCGTCTATTTGGTTCGACACTGTAGTTATGTTCGAGCCCAGTTTTGTGATCCCTGCCTCGAAGTTTTTGAGGCTGGGATCTTCTGAAAGGCCCGAGCGTGTCGTTCCGACGTTCTCCGCTTTGGTGGTAACTGCCCTTTCCAAGTCCGAGACCGCCTGCTTGACCTCCCTTATGCCCCTAAAGGGCTCCTCGGTCTCGTAGCCAAGCCAGCTACGTACCGCCTTTGCCTCCTTTAGGGTTTCCGCGATGTCCGCCCTAGCCAGACCCAGCTCGGTGACGAGGCTCTGCCTCACTCCCACAAGCTCCTTTGTGTGCGCTCGTTCTACTCGCACCAACTCTTGTGCGTGCCTTGAGCGCTCCTTCTCTAGGTTGAATTTGTGGCGCGCTCTTGAGTCTGCCACGGACAGGACTGTTTCGTAGAGGCCCTGCAGGCTGTCGAGGGCTGACGTACGGTACTCCCTCTTCATATTACCCGATGCCTCTAATGCCGCTTTACCCCTTTGTAGCAGGTCGTTAGCTACCTTTGATGCTGCGTCCATCTCCACTCCCGTTCCCTTTCGTGGAGAGGTGAATAGGAGGCTCACCCTTCTGTTCAGAAGAACCTCAGACCCCACCGATGAGATATCGGAGTCCTCGATATCTGTTTCCGGGGCCTCTGAGGTTGGTACTGGGATTTCCACAGGAGCGTCCCATCCCATGCTGTGTTGTAGTGTGGGGTGGTCGCTGTCCGACGTCGCTTTCGGCGCTTCGGGCACTCGCTCCAGGGGAGATGTTCGGGCCAACTGGTCTGATTTAAGTGACTTTATTGACGATGTTTTTGTCAAGACTTTCTCCCTTAGTGAACGTGCAGGCCTCTGCGACGCCGCCTCTGTGGCTGAGATTTTGGACATTGATGTTTTTGATGTTGACGACATTTTATTTACTTGTGATGTAAAAAAGTGAGTTACAATTTTACAGTGTTACAATGTTACAAAAATAAACTTATATAATATTTTAAATATAGAATGGGACTTAAAAGTGAATATTCACTGGGGTCAAAATGTAGCCCTCTTTGTACCGGTTCTAACGACCCCTCGCACGTGTCTGTAGGACAACCCGTTTAGGAGTTAGGATGAGGGGGGGTGAGGTATGGAGGGGGAGTTGGGGGGGGGGGGGAGGTCTCGTGTGTCGACCTTGAGGGGGGGTGAGGTAAGGGGAGGGGGAGGGGGAAAAAAATCTGACAGAGCCAGATTATGGGGCTCCTCAAGCCAAGTTCCTGGAGCCCAAGATGTAGGGTACTAACTCTCTCCGTTTAGAAGTTAACTTGAGGGGGGGTGAGGTATGGAGGGGGAGTTGGGGGGGGGGGAAGGTCTCGCGTGTCGACCTTGAGGGGGGGTGAGGTATGGGGGAGGGGGAGGGGGAAGAAAAATCTGACAGGGCCAGATGATGGGGCTCCTCAAGCCAAGTTCCCAGAGCCCAAAATGTAGGGTACTAACTCTCTCCGTTAAGAAGTTAGCTTGAGGGGGGGTGAGGTATGGAGGGGGAGTTGGGGGGGGGGGGGAGGTCTCGTGGGTCGACTTTGAGGGGGGGTGAGGTAAGGGGGAGGGGGAAGGGGAAGGACGATCTGACAGGGCCAGCTGATAGGATTCCTCAAGCCAAGTTCCTGGAGCCCAAGATGTAAGGTTTTATCTCCTTTGGTTAAGAGCTTGGTCTGAGGGGGGCGGGGTATGGGGTGGCGGGGGGCTGACTCAAACTGACAGGGCCAGTTTGTGGGGCTCCTCAATACAAGAAGTTTGAGCCCCAAATCTGGTTTCTGGGTCCTCCTGTTTGGAAGTTAGGGAGAGGGGGTTGGTTGTCGGGGGCGAGGGGGTACCTGTAGAGGGGGTACACTTATGTTAACTAACGTCAGTTGGATGACGTAGATGGAATGACAGTTTGAAGACGACGACGAAGCCCGATGATACCCGACGAGAACCGATGAAAATCTAGAGTGGCCGATGACGTAGCCGGTGGAATATTCTAGATGGTTCTCGTAGCTTCGATGTGACGTCGGCTTACCGTCGTGTGTGTGACGCGTTGAGTGCTGTGACGATGAAGCGATGTGGGCTGCGGAGTCTCCGAGCCGGTATGGGAGCCCTGCCTCGTGCGCGTGCGACCTCGTTTCACCGGAAATATGGAATTTTCCGTGAATTTGAGGTTGTTTTCAAGTAATTTCTGTCGCTTATAACTCCGCTGATTATAATCCGATCTCGGAATTTCCAAAACCAGCAGATAGATCTCGTTGAGGACAACAGAAAGACGAATAGTTGCACTTTGTACCTGCACAGGCTGGGTTGTTATTAGTTCCCGAAGTTCACGCTGAATAACTCCGAAGTCTGATGGTGTGGCGACTTGCCCACATGAATCCTGGTGATTTGGGATTGTAACTTTCACTTCACAAACACTTTGTGTAAAAATATTCACTTTAACTATTTTTTACGGATTAAATGCGCGGAGCAGATGTTGTCTCGACCGTATGTTTGGTGTTACTGGGTTAGGTTAGGTTAGGTTAGGTTAGGTTAGGTTAGGTTAGGTTAGGTTAGGTTAGGTTAGGTTAGGTTAGGTTAGGTTAGGTTAGGTTAGGTTAGGTTAGGTTAGGTTAGGTTAGGTTAGGTTAGGTTAGGTTAGGTTAGGTTAGGTTAGGTTAGGTTAGGTTAGGTTAGGTTAGGTTAGGTTAGGTTAGGTTAGGTTAGGTTAGGTTAGGTTAGGTTAGGTTAGGTTAGGTTAGGTTAGGTTAGGTTAGGTTAGGTTAGGTTAGGTTAGGTTAGGTTAGGTTAGGTTAGGTTAGGTTAGGTTAGGTTAGGTTAGGTTAGGTTAGGTTAGGTTAGGTTAGGTTAGGTTAGGTTAGGTTAGGTTAGGTTAGGTTAGGTTAGGTTAGGTTAGGTTAGGTTAGGTTAGGTTAGGTTAGGTTAGGTTAGGTTAGGTTAGGTTAGGTTAGGTTAGGTTAGGTTAGGTTAGGTTAGGTTAGGTTAGGTTAGGTTAGGTTAGGTTAGGTTAGGTTAGGTTAGGTTAGGTTAGGTTAGGTTAGGTTAGGTTAGGTTAGGTTAGGTTAGGTTAGGTTAGGTTAGGTTAGGTTAGGTTAGGTTAGGTTAGGTTAGGTTAGGTTAGGTTAGGTTAGGTTAGGTTAGGTTAGGTTAGGTTAGGTTAGGTTAGGTTAGGTTAGGTTAGGTTAGGTTAGGTTAGGTTAGGTTAGGTTAGGTTAGGTTAGGTTAGGTTAGGTTAGGTTAGGTTAGGTTAGGTTAGGTTAGGTTAGGTTAGGTTAGGTTAGGTTAGGTTAGGTTAGGTTAGGTTAGGTTAGGTTAGGTTAGGTTAGGTTAGGTTAGGTTAGGTTAGGTTAGGTTAGGTTAGGTTAGGTTAGGTTAGGTTAGGTTAGGTTAGGTTAGGTTAGGTTAGGTTAGGTTAGGTTAGGTTAGGTTAGGTTAGGTTAGGTTAGGTTAGGTTAGGTTAGGTTAGGTTAGGTTAGGTTAGGTTAGGTTAGGTTAGGTTAGGTTAGGTTAGGTTAGGTTAGGTTAGGTTAGGTTAGGTTAGGTTAGGTTAGGTTAGGTTAGGTTAGGTTAGGTTAGGTTAGGTTAGGTTAGGTTAGGTTAGGTTAGGTTAGGTTAGGTTAGGTTAGGTTAGGTTAGGTTAGGTTAGGTTAGGTTAGGTTAGGTTAGGTTAGGTTAGGTTAGGTTAGGTTAGGTTAGGTTAGGTTAGGTTAGGTTAGGTTAGGTTAGGTTAGGTTAGGTTAGGTTAGGTTAGGTTAGGTTAGGTTAGGTTAGGTTAGGTTAGGTTAGGTTAGGTTAGGTTAGGTTAGGTTAGGTTAGGTTAGGTTAGGTTAGGTTAGGTTAGGTTAGGTTAGGTTAGGTTAGGTTAGGTTAGGTTAGGTTAGGTTAGGTTAGGTTAGGTTAGGTTAGGTTAGGTTAGGTTAGGTTAGGTTAGGTTAGGTTAGGTTAGGTTAGGTTAGGTTAGGTTAGGTTAGGTTAGGTTAGGTTAGGTTAGGTTAGGTTAGGTTAGGTTAGGTTAGGTTAGGTTAGGTTAGGTTAGGTTAGGTTAGGTTAGGTTAGGTTAGGTTAGGTTAGGTTAGGTTAGGTTAGGTTAGGTTAGGTTAGGTTAGGTTAGGTTAGGTTAGGTTAGGTTAGGTTAGGTTAGGTTAGGTTAGGTTAGGTTAGGTTAGGTTAGGTTAGGTTAGGTTAGGTTAGGTTAGGTTAGGTTAGGTTAGGTTAGGTTAGGTTAGGTTAGGTTAGGTTAGGTTAGGTTAGGTTAGGTTAGGTTAGGTTAGGTTAGGTTAGGTTAGGTTAGGTTAGGTTAGGTTAGGTTAGGTTAGGTTAGGTTAGGTTAGGTTAGGTTAGGTTAGGTTAGGTTAGGTTAGGTTAGGTTAGGTTAGGTTAGGTTAGGTTAGGTTAGGTTAGGTTAGGTTAGGTTAGGTTAGGTTAGGTTAGGTTAGGTTAGGTTAGGTTAGGTTAGGTTAGGTTAGGTTAGGTTAGGTTAGGTTAGGTTAGGTTAGGTTAGGTTAGGTTAGGTTAGGTTAGGTTAGGTTAGGTTAGGTTAGGTTAGGTTAGGTTAGGTTAGGTTAGGTTAGGTTAGGTTAGGTTAGGTTAGGTTAGGTTAGGTTAGGTTAGGTTAGGTTAGGTTAGGTTAGGTTAGGTTAGGTTAGGTTAGGTTAGGTTAGGTTAGGTTAGGTTAGGTTAGGTTAGGTTAGGTTAGGTTAGGTTAGGTTAGGTTAGGTTAGGTTAGGTTAGGTTAGGTTAGGTTAGGTTAGGTTAGGTTAGGTTAGGTTAGGTTAGGTTAGGTTAGGTTAGGTTAGGTTAGGTTAGGTTAGGTTAGGTTAGGTTAGGTTAGGTTAGGTTAGGTTAGGTTAGGTTAGGTTAGGTTAGGTTAGGTTAGGTTAGGTTAGGTTAGGTTAGGTTAGGTTAGGTTAGGTTAGGTTAGGTTAGGTTAGGTTAGGTTAGGTTAGGTTAGGTTAGGTTAGGTTAGGTTAGGTTAGGTTAGGTTAGGTTAGGTTAGGTTAGGTTAGGTTAGGTTAGGTTAGGTTAGGTTAGGTTAGGTTAGGTTAGGTTAGGTTAGGTTAGGTTAGGTTAGGTTAGGTTAGGTTAGGTTAGGTTAGGTTAGGTTAGGTTAGGTTAGGTTAGGTTAGGTTAGGTTAGGTTAGGTTAGGTTAGGTTAGGTTAGGTTAGGTTAGGTTAGGTTAGGTTAGGTTAGGTTAGGTTAGGTTAGGTTAGGTTAGGTTAGGTTAGGTTAGGTTAGGTTAGGTTAGGTTAGGTTAGGTTAGGTTAGGTTAGGTTAGGTTAGGTTAGGTTA
>CATOBL010000227.1:0-45259 GCA_951394255.1 Polyploca ridens | reverse complement strand
AGTAAAACCACTCGGAGTGATACGACCCGTGGTACGATACAAAGATAGATGTATGAAATTGGAATTGTTTGTTATAGATAATGGAAAAACTGTTCTTTTAGGGCGGCAATGGATGGCCGAATTAAAAATACAGTTGCCTGTACTAAATTACGATTGTAACAGTGTACTATTGTCTAAAGATAAGGTATTCAATGAGGCTGTTTTCAGTTCCAGATACTGTGATGTGTTCGCGACGGGTCTGGGCAGATTCACTGGTGGTGCGGTGAGCATTCACGTGCGTGAGGGGGCGCGGCCGGTGTTCATGCGCGCGCGGCCGCTCGCGTACGCGCTGCGCGAGCCGGTGGAGCACGCGCTGCAGCAGCTGGTGCGCGACGGCATTCTCTCTCCCGTCGAGCGTTCCGACTGGGCGACACCCATCGTGCCAGTCGTTAAAAAGGATGGTAACATTAGAATTTGTGCCGATTACAAATTAACCTTAAATAAAGTCATAGAAATGGACCGTTATCCTTTGCCGAGAGTTGAGGAGTTATTACTACGTTTGAAAGGCGGTGTACGTTTCAGTAAAATTGACTTATCTCAGGCGTACGCACAGCTAGAACTCGACGACACTAGGAAATATACAGTAATCAATACACACAAGGGTCTATTCATGTACAATCGCCTAGTCTATGGTCTCTCTTCGAGTCCAGGCATATTTCAGAGGCGATTAGAACAATTATTGGTAGACTTGCCTCAGGTGGGAGTCTTCCTAGATGATATAATTATAACGGGGTCCACGACAGAGGAACACATGCGTAATTTGTGTAGTGTTTTTGATCGCTTAAAGGAGTACGGGCTGCGGGTAAAAAAAGAGAAGTGTGTGTTTTTCGCGGAATCGGTTAACTATCTAGGTCATACGATTAGTAAGGAGGGAGTACACACTTGTCCAGACAAGGTGACGGCGATTATCGAAACACCGGCGCCCGCGAACGTTTCTGAGCTGAGGGCATTCATTGGCATGGTTATGTATTACGGGAAGTTTGTGAAAAATACTAGTACCATTTTAGCGCCCTTGTATAACCTTTTAAAAGCTGGTGTTAGATACGAATGGAGCAAAGATTGTGAGGATGCTTTCGGTAAAGTGAAACATCTATTAGCGAGTAGTGAAATATTGATACACTATTCACCAGAGTTGCCGTTAATTCTAACGACAGATGCGAGCAGCGTAGGCATCGGCGCGGTGATATCGCACACGACGCCGGGCGGCGAGCGGCCGGTGGCGTATGCGTCACGATCGCTCACGGCGGCCGAGCGCGCTTACTCGCAGATAGATAGGGAGGCGCTCGCCATTGTGTATGGAGTTCGTAAGTTCCATCAATATTTGTACGGTCGCAAGTTTGCACTTAGGACGGATCATAAGCCGTTGACATATATACTAGGTGATAAAGTAGGCATACCGGTGATGGCCGCTTCGAGGTTACAACGTTGGGCAGTTTTGTTATCCGGGTATACCTATGATATAGAATATGTTGCGTCTAGTAAGAACTGTGCGGATGCGTTGTCACGTTTACCACACAAGGAACAAAATGCAAGTAAATGCCGCGAAAACACTTATGTTAATTTCGTTGAAAGTTTTTTACCGATAACAAGTGCAGAGATAAAAAAAAATTCGGCGCAGGATATCATTCTCAGTAGGGTGTTAGCATATATTCAATCAGGGTGGCCTACAAGTTGCCCAGACGATCGCATTCAACCATACTTCTTGAGGCGCCATGAACTATACACGGAATGTGGGTGTGTTATGTGGGGTTATCGCATGGTTATTCCGGCATCATTACAACATAAAATTTTAAAACAGTTACATTGCAGCCACATGGGAATAGTCAAAACAAAAGGGCTAGCGCGGAGCTACGTATGGTGGCCTAACATAGACGCAGCGGTAGAAGCGATGTGTAAGCAGTGCGAGGCTTGCGCGGGTGAGGCCGACGCGGCCCCGCGGGCTCCTATACAGCCGTGGCGGTATCACGCTCGCCCCTGGACCCGGCTACATATTGATTTCTTGGGTCCTTACAAAGGTTTAACATTTTTAGTCCTTATTGATTCCACTTCAAAATGGTTAGAAATTTTTGAAATGACTCGCACTAATGCACCGGCGGTTATAAAGGTACTTAGATCTACCTTTGCACGATTTGGTTTACCGGAAGAGTTAGTATCTGATCAAGGCCCACCATTCACCAGTTTAGAGTTCAAAAACTTCTTAACAAATAACGGTATAAAGCAATTCTTTTTACCAGCTTATCACCCTTCTTCAAACGGGGCGGCGGAGAATGCGGTAAAATTATGTAAGCGAGCAATTAAGAAAGCACATAGGGATCGCGTAGATATCGATGCCGCTTTGCAAACATTTTTGCTTGCTTACAGAAATACAGTGCATAGTACTACCGGCGAAACACCCGCTATGCTATTGCAAAGGCGAAATTTGCGTTCGAGGTTAGATTTATTGCGTACTGAGCGTGTTGTCGAGGACAGGGTGCGTGAGGCCCAGCAGCGGCAAGTGGATAACGCAGGTGGGGTTCCGCGTAGCTTCAGAGAGGGCGACACGGTATGGGCGCGCGAATACAGTTCTCGAGACAAGTGGGTGAAAGGCACTGTCTAGATAGTGTACGTAGGTATTCGGTGGTAAGGGATGACGGTCAATTACTGAAAAGACATGTTGATCAAATGCGCCGGAGACCTCGGCTATCTGATGTTACCTGCTCAGAGGGCAATAGGGAAACGCTGGGTGGTAATGAGAATGTCGTCACACCACTCATTAGCGAAGGGGTAGATAAGGGGCACACGTCACCCGAGAGTTTGAATGAGGCTAGTGAGTGTATTGCTCCTTCTGAGCAACCACCATCTCAGCCATCATCGCAACCCGGATCACCGGTGAATCACAGATCAAAGCGTGTAAGGAGACCTGTAGATAGGTTTAAGGTAGAATAAAATATTATAATAGGTTAGTTAGGTTAAATCAATGTTATATTATATTGTTAAAGTAGAATAAGTTGTTTCATGTATGTATTGTATTATTGTGTGGTGTTGTGTAGTATTGTATAGTGGTGGAGGTGTGATATATGTATAAAGTGGGTAGTTTTAGGTACATGTATTATAATGTGATGTAGGTAGTCAGTCTGCGAATATACGTTAAACTGTTAAGTTGTGTCCTCATTGCTCTTCCCTTTATCCAGACTATCCCAGCATATTCCCTAATATTCTTCACATAGCTTCTATCGCGGGCCTTGAGCGTGGAGACCGAATCCAGAAATTCCGTAACGAAAAAACCTAACACCCCCCACTCCGACCGGCACAGCGGTGATACTTTTTAGTCATCATATCAGCCCATGGATGTCCACTGCTGAACATAGGCCTCCCCCATTGATTTCCACTTCGAACGGTTCTGGGCCGCTTGCATCCAGCGGCGCCCAGCGACTCTGACCAGGTCGTCGCTCCACCTGGTGGGAGGTCGTCCCGCTCGGCGCTTTCCTCTAGGTGGCATTGGTTGTCTATTGCATATATTAACTTCTCATTTATTTAATAAAAGAAAAAAAATGATTTCTTATCGGTCACCACGCTCAAAAAGTGTAACTTGAATTAATATCAAAGAAAAAAAAAACAAAGGAAAAACATACTGCATAAATAAAAAATAATAAAAATTATAATTGCATAAGTTGATAAAAACAGCTATGCAATAGCTTTACCGCGGCAGTCTCCGAGTGCCACACGTCTTTTTTTAAGTTATAAAAAAAAAAAAAAAAAAAAAAATTTGTAAAAGTTATTTCAGAAGCGGGCCAGTAGTTCAGAAGATTAACCCTAAATCCAAAGTAATAAAAAAAACTTTAATTACTTAGAATAGATAAGTGGTATAATGTTGGCCCTATAATGTAAGCATTGGCTTTATTATTCTTCCGTAATTAAAGTTAATTTGTACTGATATTCCTAGCCAAGTATCTTTATTTACATAGTCATCTGTACCCCGAGTGTAACGAATTGACATTAGTAAACGCTTACTAATGCATTTGCGTTTACGACACTGCTCTATAGGAATTGGCACAGCGCCTCTAGCGGAATACTCATGGTACTAACTTCTCCCATACATAATAGTCATCGAGGAAATATCCCTATAGAGTAGTAATACTGAACAATATAATTCCACAACTAGTCAGTGATTTGTCACTGAATTTGAACAGTAAGGACCACTCGCTGCGTCGTGTGTTTTTGACTTGGCCAATCAGAATGCATGCGTCCTTGTCTTAACCAATCAGCGCGCATTGTCGGCGATGGGAAATTGGTGGAATTTATTTCAACCAAAATGAACGTCATTGCGCTTCTATAGGCTAATTGTTCCATGATAATAGTTAACGCAAACGCATTAGTAAGCGTTTATTAACGTAACGTCAATTCTTAACACCCGGGGTACTGGCACCATGGTCAATGACTTTCTTCACTGCCTCCAAGCAAAAAGCAAAAAATATGGTAGCCTTGACAAAAAAATTATGCGCTTCTTATCTCGTCAAGTTTTAAGGCGATGATAAAATAAGTCAGGGGTAGTGACGTCGAAAGCCGTGCCAAAGGTCGCGCGTTCACCATCATTTCATCACTAATGACTTACAGGGGATCACATTAGATTAGTCACAGCGCTATATTTCAGCCACCACTTATGCTATTGATATTAATTCTGGAATTTTGGAATAATTCTGGGTCAGTCGGGTAATAAATTAAATTATTAAAAGAAACAAAAAACCCGACTGCGTAAAACATAAATTAACTGAAAAGAGAAAAACAAGCTCTTAAATCTTTAGAATTTTGAATATAACTTGAATTTTATAAGGTATTGCAATCGGGGACAACCAATAACCTAAGTATGTATTTTTTTGTAATATTTGTTTTTCCCCGACTGCAATCCTAACTAATATTATAAATGCGAAAGTAACTCTGTCTGTCTGTTACGCTTTCCCGCTTAAACCGCTGAACCGATCGCGATGAAATTTGGCATGCATATAGCCTATGGTATGGAGAAGGACATAGGCTACCTTTTATCCCGGGAACGCGGGTGAAACCGCGGGGGACAGCTAGTACCTTATAAAATTCAAGTTATATTTAAAAATTCTATAGATTTAAGAGCTTGTTTTTCTCTTTTCAGTTAATTTATGTATAACGCAGTCGGGTTTTTTGTTTCTTACAATAATTTAATTTATTTCAGACTTTTTAGTTTTATTTATTTATTTATTGTGGGAAGGCCAACAGCTATTTAATACAAAACATAAAACATTAATATTTCTCAGGAAGCCAATAACAGGTCTTCACGTATAGGTACTAGTATAACAACTAAATCTGTGATCATCAGTTACACAACACACTCTTTACATGATATGGAAGTGACTATAACATAACCCGCCAAATAATTCTAAAACAATTCACAAGTTAAACATTAATTGAAAAAATCATTGCTTAGTATTTTTATACAGAAAGAGTTGTATGTATTAGCATGTCTGGTCAATCACATACATTTTATAATTAGTGTAGAATTTACACGTATAGATGTCGCTACAAACATCGTTTAGACTGATTGAGAATTAATTCTTAGTCAAAACGCTACTAAATCATTTTTGATGAAGCTTTGTTGCAAGGGAATATAATTTGAGGTTTAATAATTTATTAAATTCATATGTAAAACTCGTATCTTAAATATTTGCAATTTATGTAATTTTACTTAAATCTTACGACCTTACATAGATGGCCATTTTACGAAACGCGTCAATTTACGAAATTTTGTAAAGGATAATGGGCGGTGTCGTATTTTGTGTTGTAAACCTTATCATATCAAATGAAATCTATGTCATATGAAAGGTCTCCATGAGTATTACATTTGTTAGTATGGGCATACTTTAGTATGTATCGCGTGCAAGGAAAAAGTTATAGTGGTTAAATTTATTCAACAAAATAGCTTAGATTACAATTACAGATATTAAGATACTTTTCTGTAATATTATAATTTATATAATATAGTAATGTCGAGTAGCAGCTATATAGTAGCTTCTTAAACATGAAACTTGGGAATCGACAACTCTTACTGCACTCATGTGTGGTATAAACGTGAAATGGTAGCTACTATACGACTATTGAATAAATGCACTATAAGAATATCGAGTAAACGTTTACACAACACGGTTAAAGCACTTAAAGCAAAAAATGCTAAAAAGTCGTAATAAAAGCTTTTGCACTACAATGTGGGTACTACGTAGCAACTATTTAACATTTATTCGATCTGTAGCCGAATAACTCATTCATTATTCGACTGTTTGCTAGTTGGGGAGCTTACTCAGCAACTACATTGACGACAAGGATTTATTGAAGTAGCCTGTCTGCACTTGCTTCCCTTGGCAGTAAATTCAAGGCTCAATTCTAATTAATAATTATGCCTATAACAGGTGGAGATTTCGAGATGGCATATTAATTTATTACGAAAATTAGGTTTAACATGGCATACAGAGTCAATCAGGATGTGATAGAATAGTAGATTGTTATTTAAGGAGCTAAAATTACCCATCATACACGAGGTAGTTCTACTTCCGAGCTTTAGAGAGGAGTAAATAGAAACAGAGTTATAATGGGATTTTAGCGCCGTGTGTAACATTCTATTTTTCACTAAGATTGCGAGAAAATAAAATCAACCAATACAATTTTTTTTTTCTCTTTCTGTTCCATCTGTACATTATGTTCCTTCTCACTATATGATGACATGTTCACTATTGTAAAATAAATTACGGTCACCAACTCAATTTGCACTTATTCTAAAGATTTCACGCCAATGCTTTTTATTTAATTTCTTCTATAGCCGTAACGCAATGCATTAGGTCTGTTTTCCGTAGTCATTTGTTGAATGGATATAAATAAAAGAAACTGAAAAGAATGCAGATAAAATTATTTTGGATGACGAGGATTATTTTTCAGTGGGTCAAATGGAAGAAACAACTTTTATTGGACTTGCTGAACGATATCAGACCTACTCGCTACATGTACAATCAATTATTTATTTTTTAATATTCTTATTTTTTGGAGAGACTGTTCCATATTTTATTTGGAATTTTTACAATAATCGTAAATTTTAACAAGAACTAATTTTTCTAAAACATAAAGTAGATGCTCTTTACACGTTTCTATTTGTATATATTTTTTATATTATTTATAATAAGATTTTTAATATTTAATTTACATTTAGAATTTTCAAAAACTTCACAATAAATAATTAATGCCTCCTCAACTATAGAATAGAGCATCTCACTTGGTGCTTTCAGTGTTAGTTCCTAGATTCCATAATTTTTATTTAATATCAAAATTTGTTTAGGGTCATTCATAATTTCGTCATGTTTTAGAAATTTTTCATTGCATTCTTGGCAATAGTATTTTTGGTTGCATTTCCTTGCAAGATACCCTGCAAAATAGGCAATTGAACAATCTTCTAGGGTCGCTGCAGTTGGCTGAAAATTGTTTAAATTGGCGGATGTTGATTGTACATCTTGCGAGTAGGTCTGATATGGTTCATCGAGATAGCAGACTCTCACTATACTGACGATCTTTAAAACAATAAGCTTTGATTTTATCTCTAAACTAACACTCCGCCCCGCCGTTTTACCCTCTCTTTACCCACTGGATGTAGGGATGGAATTTCTAAAATCCTATCTTCGACTACAAAAGGAACCAATGTATTCCAATTTTTTAGTTAATAGAGACATAGTAAAATCCTCCCCTTAAAACATTATTACCCCTTTTTGCCCTACTAGGGTTCGATTTTCGCGAAACCCAAAAACACGTGTTTCTTTATTTTTTATACGATGTATTAAAACCGTGTTTCAAGTTAATCTGACCGCGCAGTAGGTTTCTTCCATACAAACTTTAACGCCCCCTAAACCCCCTTTTAAGGGTAGTTTTAAAAATCTAATAATGAGAAGCAGCATTCGATTTGATTAGATAAGTAATAGTGCTAAGTTTCAACCCAAAGAATGAGATTTTTCAAGAGAAAAAGAGCGCGATGGACTGAGCAAGCGTTGGAACATGACGTCACACGCATCGAGTACCGGGCGGTTGAATCCCGCGTCGCGCGCTCATTTAAAAATACAAATGTGCCCATTATTCTTTAAAATTAAATTCTTTCAACAGTGTCATCTGTTGTCATTTACTGAAAAACAAACATTGCTGTAGTCACTTACAAACCCAGAATAGGAATTAGTACCCCAAACTCTCCACCGGCGCTGTACTTGCGCGAGTTATGGTGGTAACTTTTGAAGTATGGGCGCTGTCTCTCTGTTGTACGTAGTATTTATATACTCTGAGGTATTAGTAAGTAAATGAGCTGTACGGTAAAGGAACGCTAACAACCATCGCAAATCTGTGATTTACGTATGGTAACGGCTCAGTACTTACTGACCTTGCATTAAACGTGGTTTTTTGCAGTTTACGTCAAAATGGTAGCATAAAAGTATTACAATATATACATATATGGAATGGTATATTTACAAGCTTTCATTTGATACCCATATTGTTATAATAACGAAACTTTTATTTTTAATACACCTACACCTTAGTCAAAATATGTGGCTTGGCCGATTCGATACCGACACATGGGAGTAAGGTGAAAAATGTATTCACTGTACATTACTTTTTTGTTATACAATAGTTCTTGTAGTAGTGAAACGGCCAAGCCACATATTTTGACTACGGTGCGTAGTTTGTGAAGTTAGGGCTTGTAGAGTAAGGGCCATGTAGAGTTATAAGCTTGGCTTTACATGAGATCTGATAACTTTTGACAGTGTGAGCCATATGTCTTGGCAACATTTTACGTAAAAATGTTTTTGGTGGGATTTCACTTCATTTTGTAAGTTGTTTTTTGAAATTTCCAAGTTTTATAATTTTGTTGTTATTTGTGTACTAATACAAGTTTACATACCAAATTTCAGCTTTCTAGGACTTCAGGAAGTACCCAAAAGAGTTTTGATGATCATCAGTGAGTCAGTGACGAAATCGGGGTTTTTTAGATATCAATAAAATCTAAAGTATAAGAGCTATGTTATTGAAACTTAATATATTTAATAAGTTCACTATTGACATCATGTCCCGAGAATTTTGTTTATCTGGTATACCTAATCCAAACCCAAGTTATGAGGGTTCAAAAAAACGACGAAGCGCTTCGAGAAAAGGTAGATAGTGCCCTTGCGCTTTACTTGGCTGTCTTGGCGGGGGGCACTTCCGTGCCCTCAGATAAAAAATGCTTACCAATCTTATTGCAAACAAAAATATTTAAGTTTCTCTGCAAAGGGGCCGAACGAAATGGCCGCAGTTTCAAAGTGGGACTACAAGTTTAAATGGAGTATCATATGAAAGGGCTTCATTTGTACAACTCAAAACAGGTTTTTATTTTCTTTTTATGTTGCGTAGGGTTTGATTATGATGAAAAGAAAAAAAATACTGGTTGGTTTAGATTCACAAATCAGCCCGGCAGATGGCGCTGCAGTCGGTATCTCGATAATATAACCTAGATCCAGGGCGCCCACCCAAACGCATACAAAAATAAATTATTAAAAGAAACAAAAAACCCGACTGCGTAAAACATAAATTAACTCAAAAGAGAAAAACAAGCTCTTAAATCTATAGAATTTTGAATATAACTTGAATTTTATACGGTATTGCAGTCGGGATAACCAATAACCTAAGTATCTATGTATTTTTTTGTAATATTTGGTTATCCCGACTGCAATACCTTATAAAATTCAAGTTATATTCAAAATTCTATAGATTTAAGAGCTTGTTTTTCTCTTTTGAGTTAATTTATGTTTTACGCAGTCGGGTTTTTTGTTTCTTTTAATAATTTAATTTATTTCAAACTTTTTAGTTTTATACAGAAAGAGTTGTATGTATTAGTAAGTAAATGAGTGGTACGGTAAAGGAACGCTAACAACCATCGATCGCAAATCTGTGATTTACGTATGGTAATGGCTCAGTACCTACTGTCCTTGCATTAAACGTAGTTTTTTGCAGTTTACGTCAAAATGGTAGGATAAAAGTATTACAATATATACATATATGGAATGGTCTATTTACAAGCTTTCATTTGATACCCATATTGTTATAATAACGAAACTTTTATTTTTAATACCCCCCCTATCTGAGGGCACGGTAGTGCCCCCCGCCAAGACAGCCAAGCGAAGCGAAAGGGCACTACCTACCTTTTCTCGAAACGCTTCGTCGTTTTTTTGAACCCTCATAACTTGGGTTTGGATTATACCAGATAAACAAAATTCTCAGAACATGATGTCAATAGTGAACTTATTAAACATATAAAGTTTCAATAACATAGCTCTTATACTTTAGATTTTATTGATATCTAAAAAACCGCGATTTCGTCACTGACTCACTGATGATCATCAAAACTCATAGGGTACTTCCTGAAGTCCTAGAAAGCTGAAATTTGGTATGTAAGCTTCTATTAGTACACAAACAACAAAAAAAATATAAAACTTAGAAATTTCAAACAAAAAAAAAAAACATAAGCTACTTACAAAAAGAAGTGAAATCCCACCAAAAACATTTTCATGTAAAATGTTGCCGCCAAGACATATGGCTCGTACTGTCAAAAAGTTATCAGATCTCATGTAGAGCCAAGCTTATAACTCTACATGCACTTACTCTACAAGCCCTAACTTCACAAACTCTACACACCATAGTCAAAATATGAGGCTTGGCCGTTTCACTACTACAAGAACTATTGAATAACAAAAAAGTTATGAACAGTGAACACATTTTTCACCTTACTCCCATGTGACGATAGCGAAACGGCCAAGCCTCATATTTTGACTAAGGTGTGTAGAGTTTGTGAAGTTAGGGCTTGTAGAGTAAGTGCATGTAGAGTTATGAGCTTGGCTCTACATGAGATCTGATAACTTTTTGACAGTGCGAGCCATATGTCTTGGCAACATTTTACATAAAAATGTTTTTGCTGGGATTGCTTTTTGCCAAATTGTATGGTTCTAGGTCAACGGGACCAAAATATGCGGCATATACGGCCGTATATTTTGAATGCGTTGACTCAAAAGTTTGTTTTTATTATGTCACAGTGACATTTAGCGCACATTGGCGCGGTTCTCGTTACTATGGTGTATAAGACGCGTCACGGGAAAGCTTGTGCCATTTCTGTGCAGTGGTGTCTTTATAATTTCCCACTTCTACGTCCAACGATGATGATGATGAAAATCTGTCACGCGCGGGACATTCAATTTTGGGCAAAAAATCAATAAAAACCTATACGCGAGATAGGGACAAAAATACTCTTAGTCCACACGCATGCACACAAAAACACGTTTAAAAAAGAGAGGTTCATTTTCACACTTAATTTTAATTTTAAGGTAAATTAAAATATTTTTTTGTAAACTAGGCTAATATATACAGGGTGTTGTTTTGGTCGGCGACAAGCGACCCAGGAGCGGTAGTACAAAATATATATTCCCCAAAAATGGACTTAATTCCATTAAATACTGTAAATATGTTGAGAAATACCTTATTCAATTTGAAATAAAATTACCGCAAAGTATGGTTACTAGGCACACGCAGACTAGAGCTAGGCGCAAGCCGCCATCGCCCCACCCCTTTACTCCCTCGTACTCCCGTTGAGTATTATGTCTACATTTTAGCTTATTACATGATTTTCAATTTTTTTTTTTTAATATTAAAAAAAAATAAAGTATTTTTTTTATATTTTTTTTAGCACCAGTATCATTTGTATTATCGACCCTGAGTCGCTCGTCGCTGACCAAAACAACGACCTGTATTATCCCATATTGCTGCGGGGAGTGGCGCTGTTTGCTGAAATACAGGTTTTTACCTAGTTTGGCAACGGATGCTGTTCAATTATTTTTTTGTCATGTACTCTAGCCCATAGTTTTTATGAACAAATTAGTGTACCGTCTTTATTTTTGGAAATAAATTATTATTATTATTATTAGTCCTGCTCACACATACACGTTTTGACATATACGTATCTTGACCTGTCTACCTGTAATCCTTCGTCTACGGTGCAATGCAATACTCTTTAAAATTGGAATGTCATCTATACATATAAAATGCTTTGTCCTGAATGACTGACTGACAATCAACGCACAGCCTAAACCGCTGATTGTAGAGACCTGAAACTTGGAGGGTGTGTTCTTTGTATGACGTAGGCATCCGATAAGAAAGGATTTTCCGAAATTCTACCCCTAAGGGGGTGAAAACGGGGGCAAAGTTTGTATGGGACAACGTGATTCCTTGGTCCGATCTACTTCAAATTTTGCATAAACATTCTTTAACAGAATTTATGGAAGACGTGTTTCATATTTTATTGAAACTCATCGCCTAACGGGGTTAAAAAGGGGTAGAAAGTTATTTTAGGGGTGATTTGCATCGAAGTTGATATTAATACTCCTTAGTGCTTTTGATTTAAATATTGTTTGATATTTGACATTCCAATTTTAAAAAGAGTATTACATTACACCATAGACGGAGAATTACAGGTAGACAGGCTAAGATACGCATATGTCAAAACGTGTATGTGTGAGCAGGACTAATCTGATATATATGATATTTGTTGACGGGAGCAGTGAAACTGTGAAACCCTAATTGTATGTTATTTGTGACTGCGTTGCCAGACGTCCCGGTTTTTAGCCCAAAATCGAATGTCCCGCGCGTGACAGGTTCAGTCCCGCTTTTCGAGGATTACTCGACGGTTAAATCATCGTTGGACTTAGAAGTGGGAAATTATAAAGACACCACTGCACAGAAATGGCAACAGCTTTCCCGTGACGCGTCTTAACCACCACAGTGGTGTTTAAGGAGAACCGCGCCAATGTGCGCTAAATGTCACTGTGACATACAAAAAACAAACTTCTAAGTCAACGCAATCAAAATATACGGCCGTATATGCCGCATATTTTGCCGCTCGCAAGGGACAAAACCTATAGGGTACTTCCCGTTGACCTAGAATCATACAATTTGGCAAGAAGCAATTCCATGTAGCACAAGTAAAGGAAGAAATCCGAAAAGAGTTTTGCAGTTACATGACAAAAAGAAGAAAAAAATTGCCATTACAACATAATCGAAAAAAGGGGGAAAATCTCCGAGAATTGATTCCCGTGATTATTGAACTATTAACATAGGTACGTACAAGTTTCTACGGAACTCTCGGTGCGTGAGTCCGACTGGCACTTGGCCGGGTTTTTTTAGTATGTCCCGCTTTCAGCGATAGAATCCCGCTTTTTTTTTACTCAAGCAGTTACAAAATACAACTTTGACCGAAAAAAAATCTGGCAACGCTGCTTTGTATACATTTTCAAAGATATTGTTTGGTGTGTAGTGATGGTGAATTGTTGTGTCATTGGCTGTAAAAGCCGTAGTGAACGAAATGAACCAAACATAACTTTTCATCGGTCAATAGTTTTTTTTAAATGATACAGTAAGTAAATCAAAGGATTACTATACTCAAGTGTATTTTCTGTCAATATCATGCAAGTTGTACAGATAATTTCTTCTAAATACGATAAAAATCCAAATATATATGTAATTATGTCGAACTATCGCTACCTTCTTCGCTATACGCTGACAGCCTATCTACCTACAATTCTCTATCTACGCATTGCACCAAGCTTTTATGTGAGTTCAACTTTTTTTTAATGAAATTGGATTGAGTTTTTAAGGCGCCGATCCCACTGACAAGAGTTCTAGAGCTCCGAGTTCTGCATTCCGCGTTGTTTGTTAGTTGTAAGAAAGAAAAAAGTGTATGATGTGTGATCACTAGCGAATATTGTAGAAGTCTAGAACTCTAGACTGCTTGCTTTGTCCACAATAGTCAACATGGAATGCAGAACTTGGAACGCGGAACTCTAGAACTCTTTCTATGGGATCGGCGCCTAAATATTTTTGTCTGTCTGTTCCGGTACATAGTTAATGTTATAAAGAGTAACTTAACTACTTTTATTTTTGAAAAAAAATTGTGTTCCGCGCAAATAAATTCAAAACGTTCGCGGATGAAACCGCGGGGGTCTGCTAGTCTATACATATAAAATGCTTTGTCCTGAATGACTGACTGACAATCAACGCACAGCCTAAACCGCTGATCATAGAGACCTGAAACTTGGAGGGTGTGTTCTTTGTATGAAGTAGGCATCCGATAAGAAAGGATTTTCCGAAATTCTACCCCTAAGGGTAGAATTTGAAGGTAAGGTGGTGAAAAACGGGGGCAAAGTTTGTATGGGATAACGTAATTCCTTGGTCCGATCTACTTCAAATTTTGCATAAACATTCCTTAAGGCGCGGACTGACTACGATTTTGACAGGACTCGTTCTTCACTGGAATAGGGTTGAAAATGGTAAATCATAAATGTGTCGACTCTATGAAATGGACTGTTATTTACGGGTTTTCTTTAGATTATACAGAATATACGCATTAAATTGAATAAGTGTCCGGTTAACATTCTAATATAATTCTGTATCTTATATATTCTTAAAAATAAAATTGTTGTCATCGCTGAAAATACGGAGAATTTCGACGCGAAAGATTTTTTTAGACGTAACTTAGGATTTTTTTATTGGGAATATCAAAGCACTTTTTAATATTCTATTCGGTTAACATTTTTCTCAAAACCCTCTTCTATCCACAGTATTTTTTTGTGTTAGGTATTTCATTGCGTTACGTCATACTCGACTCTCAAAGAAACCCATTTTTGAGATTTGAGCTTAGACCCGGCCTTAACGGTTTTTATGGAAGACGTGTTTCATATTTTATTTAAACTCATCGCCTAACGGGGTCAAAAAAGGGTAGAAAGTTATTTTAGGGGTGATTTGCATCGAAGTTGATATCAATACTCCTTAGTACTTTTGATTTAAATAACATTTTATTTTGACACATGTTTGAAAAGTCAATCCGATTTTCACAGATTAAAGAATAAGGCAGATAGATGGAGCGCCCAGAACACGGGAGTAGGTTAAAAAAGCAAATACAAATTGTAAAACACATAGGCTGGTATTCGCTTTTGAATTTGTATTTGCTTTGTTTAAAAAAACTTTATTTAACGAAGAACACTTTCGTATAAATAAACTTTGTGGTTTTTTTGGCCTCACTCCCGTGATACGCGCGCTCTATCTGCCTTTTGTTGTGTAATCTTAGCCGATTTTATTCAAAAAACTTGGTGCAATGCTCTACTCTTTAAAATTGGAATGTCAAATATAAAAAAAATATTTAAATCGTATTAGAATTCGAAACAATTTTTTTTTGTTCTTGGATATTTGAATGAAAACTTACCTTATGCCTTGATTTTCCTTCGAAAACTCCTTGGATTACCTACTTAGCGAATATTTTTGATTGCTGTATAATGTGTGTTTGGAAGTTTATTTTCACTATTTCATTAGAATATTTTGAGTATAGTTAAAAGAGTATTGCACTGCACCAAGGTTTTATGTGAGTTCAACTTTTTTTGAATAAAATTGGGTTGAGTTTTTAAACATTTTTGTCTGTCTGTTCCGTTTCATTGCTGATGTTATAAGGAGTACCGTAGCTACTTTTATTTTTGAAAAATAATAACCTTCCGCGCAAAAAAATTCAAACCATACGCTGCCGCGCTGGTGAAACCGCGGGGGTCTGCTAGTATACCTATAAAAGAATATTTAAATCTAAAGCAATAAGGAGCATTGATATCAATTACGATGCAAATCACCCCTAAAATAATTTTCTACCCCTTTTTGACCCCTTTAGGCAATGAGTTTCAATAAAATACGAAACACGGGAATGTTTATGCAAAATTTGAAGTAGATCGGACCAAGGAATCACGTTGTCCCATACAAACTTTGCCCCTGTTTTTTTTTGGAGAATTTTGGAAAATTCTTTATTATCGGATGCCTACGTCATGCAAAGAACATACCCTCCAAGTTTCAGGTCTCTACGATCAGCGGTTTAGGCTGTGGTGATCCTCAGTCAGTCATTCAGGACAAAGCATTTTATATGTATAGATAAATGCGAAAATTTGTGAGTATGTATGGATGTTTGTTACTCTTTCACGCAAAAACTACTGAACGGATTTGGATGAAATTTGGCACATAGCATATGTTCTGGATTAACACATAGGATACTTTTTATGCCGGAAAAACATACTATCCCTCGGGAACGCGGGGAAAACCGCAGGGGATAGCAAGAAGTATAAACGCGAAATTTTGTGAAACTGGATATAGGTACAGTAGTACCCAACTGATATGGCTTACCTGCGCAGAAGATACATTTTCAAAGCGCGGGAAATGCTATTGGTCGGCAGCTGCCGCCATGTTAGCGCGCGCCGTGCGGAGGGGCGTGACTTGCGAGTGAGACGGAACTAACAGCTGTTATGTATTATGAACCTTTCAGAGCATGAGAAGAGTCGTGATATGCCCATAGATAATTCACTGGACGGTTTAGACAAAGATGAAGGTAATAAAGAAAATTTAGGGGACTCAAAAAATTCACTGGACGAAAATAAAATTAGAAGAAGAAGAAAATTCAGTGATTATAGTTATTCAAAAATTAAATTATTAAAAGAAACAAAAAACCCGACTGCGTAAAACATAAATAACTGAAAAGAGAAAAACAAGCTCTTAAATCTATAGAATTTTGAATATAACTTGAATTTTGACTGCTGGCACAGCGATTCCTCTTAATCTCCGTTCAACCTTTTTAATAATATGCCGAGGAAAAAGAAAAATAGTAACGGTTCTTCAGCGGCCTCCCCGTCCACACTTTCAGTGGATTTTTGCAACATCAGGGGACTTCACGCTAATATCAATGCAGTCCACCAACATCTTGAGACTGCACAGCCGACCCTGCTATTTCTTACGGAGACGCAAATATCCTGCCCCGATGATACATCGTATTTACACTACCCCGGGTACAAGCTGGAGCAAAACTTTGTGCGCCGTGCCGGGGTATGTATGTACGTCAGGGAGGATATTTGCTGTCGCCGTCTCCATGGCTTAGAAGACCGGGACCTGTCGATTTTGTGGGCGCGCGTAGATCACGGTGGCCACACCAAAGTTTACGCGTGCCTTTACAGGTCCCACAGCGGTGACGCGGACACAATCCGGTTATTTGAGCACCTGCAATCGACGACTGACAAAGTACTGGAGCAGTACCCCTCCGCGGAGTTAGTGTTATTAGGAGACTTCAACGCTCACCACGTTGAGTGGCTTAGTTCTCGGTCCACTGACTTTGCGGGGAGGACTGCTCACGACTTTGCCCTGGCCTATGGCTTCTCACAACTGGTTCTTTCTCCTACGAGAATCCCAGATATTGAGAGCCATACAAGTTCCTTACTGGACCTTCTGCTGACTACGCGACCGGATAACTATGCAGTGACAGTGGATGCGCCACTTGGCTCATCGGACCACTGTCTCATCCGGACGCAGGTGCCTTGTGCGCGGCCCGTTTCGCTCCGGTCACCCGGGCGTCGTCGCGTGTGGCACTATAAGTCAGCAGACTGGGATGGATTGCGTGAATTCTACGCAACGTACCCGTGGAGGCAGCTTTGCTTCGCATCAGATGATCCTGACACCTGTGCAGCTGCCGTCGCCGAGACGATACTGGCGGGAATGGAATGTTATATCCCAAACCCGCTAGTGGCTGCAGGGGTGAAGAAACGACCGTGGTTTAACCGGCCCTGCAAAGATGCTAGACAAAATAAGCAGACTTTGTATGAGGCTTGGACCACGGCCCGAACTAATCAGGACCCCAACATCTCTGATGCGAAACGCAAATTTAACGCTGCCTCGAGGTTCAGTAAGCGAATGACTGCTAGGGCTAAGTTCGATTTCGTCGGTAGGTTTGGTGAGAGGCTGACTAGCCTTCCCTCTGGAAGTCGCGCTTTCTGGTCTCTTGCCAAAGCTGCTGAAGGAAACTTTTGCCAGTCGTCCTTGCCACCACTCCGTAAGCCGGACGGAAACTTGGCCCATAGTGCAAAGGAGAAAGCTGACCTCTTGGGCTCTCTCTTTGCCTCGAACTCGACTTTGGATGACGGGGGCGCCACACCGCCTACCATCGCGCAGTGTGCTAGCTCCATGCCGGAGATAAGCATTACCCAACGGGAGGTCCGGCGGGAACTGCTTTCTCTGGACATCCATAAGTCGAGTGGGCCAGACGGCATACCGGCAGTGGTTCTGAAGCAGTGTGCTCCTGAATTGTGTCCAGTATTGACGCGTCTTTTCGCGCTTTCCTACACCAAAAAGGAAGTCCCGTCTTCGTGGAAGATTGCCCACGTGCACCCAGTGCCCAAAAAGGGCGACAGATCAGACCCGACGAATTACAGGCCTATCGCCATCACCTCCCTTCTCTCAAAAGTCATGGAGCGAGTGATCAACACGCAGCTTTTGAGATACCTGGAGGATCACGAGTTGTTGAGCGACCGACAATATGGCTTCCGCCACAGTCGCTCAGCTGGTGACCTCCTTGTGTATCTCACGCACCGTTGGTCACTCGCTATCGAGAGTCATGGTGAGGCTTTGGCAGTGAGCCTAGATGTGGCGAAGGCGTTCGATCGGGTCTGGCACAGGGCCCTTCTTACGAAGTTACCAGCATACGGGCTTCCCGAGGGATTATGCAAGTGGATCGCCAGCTTTCTGTCCAGCAGATGCATAAGAGCCGTCGTCGATGGTAGCTGCTCCGATAGCATGGACATAAATGCCGGCGTCCCGCAAGGTTCTGTGCTATCTCCAACACTGTTCCTTCTGCATATCAATGATATGTTGTCTATTGACGGCATTCATTGCTATGCGGACGACAGTACAGGGGACGCTCAATACACGGGCCGTGCAAATATCCCTCGTTCCGAGGTGGAGGAAAGCCGCGAACGGCTGATGTCTGAAATCGAGAGTACATTAACTAGTGTCTCCGATTGGGGTCGACTAAACCTAGTCCATTTCAACCCCACCAAGACTCAAGCCTGCGCGTTCACCGCTAAGAAAACCCCATGGTCTGTGGCTCCACAATTCCAGAACACCTCCTTGAACATCAGTCAAAGCATCGGGATCCTTGGCGTCGACATTTCTAGCGACGTTTTGTTCCGAAGTCACTTGGAACACAAGGTTAAGCTGGCATCCAAAAAGCTTGGAGTACTCAATAGAGCGAGGCAGTACTTCACATCGGGGCAAAGGCTGCAACTTTATAAGTCGCAGGTCCGGCCTCATATGGAGTACTGTTGTCATCTATGGGCGGGAGCACCTGGATACCAGCTTGGGCCTTTAGA
Organism: Polyploca ridens; assembly: GCA_951394255.1. Classification (NCBI taxonomy): domain Eukaryota; kingdom Metazoa; phylum Arthropoda; class Insecta; order Lepidoptera; family Drepanidae; genus Polyploca; species Polyploca ridens. Next base: position 25,958 of record CATOBL010000227.1, on the reverse strand, counting down.
CTCGGTTCAGCGACGTGCCATCAGAATTGTTGACGATCCCGAGCTTACAAGCGGTTTAGAGCCCCTTAGTCTGAGGAGAGACTTTGCCTCCTTATGTGTGTTCTACCGCTTGTATAACGGAGAGTGTTCTAAGGAATTGTTCGACTTGATGCCCACAGCTACTTTCTACCATCGCAACTCTCGCCATCGACGGGGAGTCCATCCTCACATATTGAAACCAGAATTGTTTCGAACTGTGCGGGCTCAAAGGAGTTTTCTTCCGCGGACGCTCAGATTGTGGAATGAGCTCCCCGCCGTGGTTTTCCCATTGGAGTACAGCATGGGGTTCTTCAAAAAGGGTCTGAAGAGATTTCTTCAGGGTCGGCAACGCGCGAGTGATGCCCCTGGTGTTGCAAGCGTCCATAGGCTACGGTAACTGCTTACCATCAGGCGGGCCGTATGCTTGTTTGCCACCTTAGTGGTATAAAAAAAAAAAAAAAAATATTTATAAGGTATTGCAATCGGGGACAACCAATAACCTAAGTATGTATTTTTTTGTAATATTTGTTTATCCCCGACTGCAATATCTTACTATAATAATATTATAAAGAGGAAAGATTTGATTGTTTGTTTGTTTGTTTGTTTGCATTGAATAGGCTCCGAATCTACTGAACCGATTTGAAAAATTCTTTCACTGTTGGGAAGCTACACTAACCGCGGTTGACATAGGCTACTTTTTATGACGGGAACGCGGGTGAAACCGCAGGGCGGAAGCTAGTACCTTATAAAATTCAAGTTATATTCAAAATTCTATAGATTTAAGAGCTTGTTTTTCTCTTTTCAGTTATTTATGTTTTACGCAGTCGGGTTTTTTGTTTCTTTTAATAATTTAATTTATTTCAGACTTTTTAGTTTTATACAGAAAGAGTTGTATGTATTAGTAAGTAAATGAGCGGTACGGTAAAGGAACGCTAAGAACCATCGCAAATCTGTGATTTACGTATGGTAACGGCTCAGTACCTACTGTCCTTGCATTAAACGTGGTTTTTTGCAGTTTACGTCAAAATGGTAGCATAAAAGTATTACAATATATACATATACGGAATGGTCTATTTACAAGCTTTCATTTGATACCCATATTGTTATAATAACGAATCTTTTATTTTTAATATCCCCCCTATTTTTTATTCTTAGGCGCTATATAAAAATAATATACCCTATGACACTCCCCCAGTCAAGACGAATCTAACGACACCTCATATGCCTAAATCCATAAAGCCGTTTAGGCTGCAAAGCGGCACAAAGAAATAGACATACATACATACATACACTCGAAAAACATAACCCTCCTTCCGGGTCAGTCGGGTAAAAACAATATAATTCCTAGGCTTGGCGAACGAAGATTCACGACGCGCGATATGATTTGGGTACTACTGTAATATGGATGTTTGTTACTCCTTTACGCATTACGGAAAATTACTAAACGGATTTGGATGAAATTTGCCACACATATACGTATAACAGGGATGGAAACTAGTAGGTAGGTATATGATATAGGTTATGAAACTCAACATTGAAAAAAAACTTTAAAAAAAAAAAGGACAAGTGCGTGTTGAACTCTCGATACAATACAATCCTGTGATCGAGTTGAAAAACATGTTCTCCCATACATTCCAACTATAAATGTATGTTTGTTTTTAAGAACATTATACGACTAATATACCATGTTATTTGAAGACCATACACTTCTAATTGGTTTTCCTGGAATCTTGAAGGAAAGACTATTTTCTAAATTATTTCAAAATTTCAGGCACCAGGGGCGTAGCTATCGCCGAATCAGCCGTATCGAAAATACAGGGTCCCCGGGCTCTAGGGGCCTCAAATGTGTGTAAACAAAATTCGTAGCGAATACGATAAATGTCCTTGTAAAGCCGAACGCGTCGAACGAAACGAATTTTAGAATTCTGTATAGGTATGAAATCTTATGAAAGCTTCCACTTACCCGCGTCAAATCCGAATCCGGAATCGGGCAAGTGTGCGAGCTTTCATAAGATTTCATATACAGAATTCTAAAATTCGTTTCGTTCGATGCGTTCGGCTCGGATAAGTGTGCGTTCGCCACCAAAGATTTACACAAAGCACAAACTTAGATCTAGCCTAGGTATTGTCGCAATTCTAACCAACTGTATTTGGAGTGATTTGAGTGAAGAAATAGCCTCATTAAAAGGGGTACGAACATTTTTGTATGGGAGCTGGCATAGCCACCCGCCGCCATTTTGATTTTTTTTCAATGTCGCGGCGCACGGTGTAAGTGGTATATTTGGGTAGAGGACACTTATACAAACAAAAAATGTTTATCAATATGGTGACCTAAAGTGTCACGTTTCCGAGATATTTGGAGGTAAAGATCGCCATATGAGAATTACGACAATCATTAAAAATGAACTTATTACGTGTTTATATGATTTAGATTGTATTCAAATAATAGTTCCCAGGTTGATTTAACTATTTATTAGAATATAGTAAACAAGGAGCACGAAAAAACAATATTCATTAATTGGTTACCTACTAAACCGCATCGCAATGAAACTCAATGAAACACAATGTTGTCAAGTAGCTCGGATCGTAGTGGTTAACTTGTTTTCCATGTCGCCGTTATTAACCAAAAATGACAATACTTGTCTTAAAATATCATGTTACTGAGATATTGGAATATCGATGTATATATAATATGAGACGAATGACAATAGTTTAATGTTAATTAAGTACAATTTATGTTCTTGTTTTTAAGCAATAGTGGTCAAATAATATTGCATCACGGTTTTAAAAATAAAATAAAACACATAATAGAAACAAGCCGTGACCTCAAACTTTTATATAAAAGGTTTTTTTACTCTACTTAGGTAGCAAACAAACATACGGCACGCCTGATTGTAAGCGAAGAAAGCTCCTTTGAGATCGCATAGTTCAAAACTATTTTGGTTCCAATGTGTGAGGATGGACTCCCCGTCAATGGCGAGACTTGCGATGGTAGAAGGTAGCCGTGGGCATAAACAATTCTACAGAACACTGCCCGTTGTACAAGCGGTAGAACACACATAAGGAGGCAAAGTCTCCTCAGATTGAGGGGCCCTAAGCCGATTGTGAGCTCGGGATCGTCGACGATTCTAATGGCACGTCGCTGAACCGAGTCTAAAGGCCCAAACTGGTATCCAGGTAAGAGCAGTACTCCATATAAGGCCGGACTTGCGACTTGTAAAGTTGCAGCCTTTGCCCCGATGTGAAGTACTGCTTTGCTCTGTTGAGCACTTCGAGTTTTTTGGATGCTAGCTTAACCTTGTCTTCTGGACTGCCTATTGACGTCGTTAGAAATATCGATGCCGAGGATCGCGATGCTTTCACTGATGTTCGTGTTCTGGAATTGTGAAGCCACAGTAAATGGGGTTTTCTTAGCGGTGAACGCGCAGACTTGGGTCTTAGTGGGGTTGAAATGGATTAGGTTTAGTCGACCGTAATCGGAGACACTAGTTAGTGAGCTCTCGATTTCAGACAAGCCGTTCGCGGCTTTCCTCCACCACGAAACGAGGAATATTTGCAATAATAATAATAATAAATCTTTATTATCAAGCTACTGTGGCCCATAGACAAATACCTTACAAACTAACATAAATATTATAATAAAACATTTTTGTTAGTATAAAACACTTAAGCCTATGTTAGTTAACATTACTGCACTGCACTATGTCTCCGTGCGATCATGTGGCACTTGTCCGCGAAAGCGACGGAACACCACGTTCTGCGGCCAAAAGTCCTCTTCCATGACGAGGTGCAGAAAACGTGTTGATACTCGCACCACGAACGCCTTGAAGTTGACGTTGCGGCTCGATTTCAACAGCTGCACCCTCAGCGAGTACTTGATTCTTTGGCGAATGTACTCCACGATGTCCTCCGCCTTGGTGGCGTAGTGTAGACGAGAAATATACACCGGAGTGTTTGGCTTGGCAGCACACATGGTTTGCTTGGGCTCCACAGGAGCTGTGTCGCATCGGTTCTTACTCGTTTTCTGACGGTGCTTCCTACTTTGCACTATCTCAAAACCATCATCACAAGCCCGCTTCGATTCCTTTTCAGGCATGGGCTTCGTACAAGGTGCTGACGTAGTAGACACAGGCAGTGGGTCAGTGGGCCGGGTAGGTGGTGCGGCGCGGGCGATGCGCGTCTTCTGTACAATGAATGCCGTCAATAGACAGCATTTCATTGATATACAGCAGGAAAAGTGTTGGGGACAGTACAGACCCTTGCGCATTTATATCTCTCAGCTCTTATGCATCTGCTGGACAGAAAATTGGCGACCCATTTACATAGTCCCTCGGGAAGCCCATATGCTGGTAACGCCTTCGCCACCTTGACTCTCGATGGCAAGTGACCACTCGGCTGGTGACTTTCTAGTGTACACATAGACACATTACAGCCAAGGGACTATGGCGGAAGCCATATTATCGGTCACTCAACAAATCGTGATCCTCTAGGTATCTCAAGAGTTGCGTGTTTATCAGGCGCTACATGACATTGGAGAGAATGGGAGGTGATGGCAATAGGCCTGTAATACGTCGGGTCTGATCTATCGCCCTTTTTGGCATTGTGTGCACGTAAGCAGTCTTCCACGAAGACAGGATTTTGATTTAGGAAGTTTTATTAGGTCGGAACGGCCGCGGGACCGGGTTTTTTTTTATTTATTTACGACGCTATTTCGATTTTGGCGCCCAGGGAGAATTACTTAGCGATCTTTAGTTCCAATTAATTTGGTAACATAGATTTTAGGACAAGTATTGTCATTTTTGTTTGTATAATAATGACAAGATGGAAAACAAGTCACGATCCGAGCTACTTTGACAACATTGTCAACATTGGTTCATAGCTAATATTATGATGCTGTTTAGTAGGTAAGTACTAATTAAAAATATTTTATTTGTGCTCCTAGTTTTACTCTATTCAAAAAAATTGATAAATCAACTTGGGAACTATTATTTGAATACAATCGAATGCATATAAACACGTAATAAGTTAATTTTTAATGATTGTCATAATTCTCAGATGGCGATCTTTACCTCCAAATATCTCGGAAACGTGACACTTTAGACCACCATATTGATTAACATTTTTTGTTTGTATAAGTGTCCTCTACCCATATATACCAGTTACATCGTGCGCCGCGACATTGAAAAAAAACTAAAATGGCGGCGGCTAGCTATGCCACAAAGGTTCTATCCCCTTTGGTGATCATTTACTAAATTGGTCACAAAATTCTTTTTGGTGGTCATTATATTTTCAGTCGATTAAAATTACGCTAAGGTTGAAATTACTTATGAGCGTCTGCGCTTTAGTGTACTCTCACCGGACACATAAGCCTTTCAGGCTTTCGTCAGGTGGCTATGTAAAACTATACCTATTATGTAATTTTGGTCAAATAAATAAATAATAAATAAATAAATAATAAATATGATACCTGTGCATCATCGATGACGTCACCGTCCTTCAACTTCTGCTCCTCCTCCAGGTCAGGGTAGGTGGTCTCGAAGATGTTCTTCATCGACAGGAACGGAGTGTTCCGGTTCGACATCACGTAGAACCCGCCCGCGAATCTAAACATGACAAGGAATTTAAGGTTTTTTTTCTGATTTCTATATAATTACCGAGATTACTCATGGCATGAGAGAACTCCCGAAATGCCTTTCCTATAAACGTTGTACAGTCCCACAAACTTATCTGGCCCGGTCACAGAAATTCACATGTATAACAAATTTCAACTTAATCGGTCCCGTAGATTCGAAGCAAATCGGCTGTGTGTGACAGACTGACAGATATACAGACACACGAGTGTTGGTACAAACACATAAGAAAATGCTGAAACGGTAACTGCAGACAACAAATTATAGTCCCATAATCCCCATCATCCATGTCCCCGGACAATAATTACAGTTCTGTAATCTGAGATAATAGCACATTATTATTTTTCTATGTTAGAAATATCTTTGTTAACACCTATGATGTTCAAATGTCAAGTTATGGAAAAACAAAACTTTTAATATTGAAAAGACTGGAATTCATCAAAAGTCAATTTTCCGACATGCTTTCGAAATTAAACAATCTCGGTCTCGCACACGGAGGGTTCCGTGTAATATTAATTAAGTGCCTTATCACACAACCGGTTTCAGAGCGTCTTCAAAGCGGGCCCGCAGCGAATACGTCGCGGACGCGCAGCGAACACGCCGCGCATGTGCAACGAATACGTCGCGGACGCGCAACGAGCACGCCGCGGATAGCTCCGGGGCCGCCATTTTGTACACTCGTACAAAACAGACCTTATAGTAATTACGAGCCCGGTGGCCAGCGTTGCCAGACGTCCCGATTTTGGCGGGACGTCCCGATTTTTAGCCCAAAATTAAATGTCACGCGCGGGACAGGCTCTGTTCCGCTTTTCGAGGATTACTCGACGTTGAAATTATCGTTGGACGTGGAAGTGGAAATAAAGACACCATTGCACGCACAGAAATGGCACCAGCTTTTCCGTGACGAGTCTTAAACACCGCAGTGTTTGGTTACGTAGTAGCTATTTAGTAATCTGAGGCAGTGGTGTGGAGAACCGCGCCTAAGTGCGCTAAATGTCACTGTGACTTCATCAAACTTCTAAGTCAAAAGTCAACGCAATCAAAGGATACGGCCGTATATGCCGCATATTTTGAAGCTCGCAAGGGAATCAAAACCTATAGGGTACCTACTTCCCGTTGACCTAGAATCATAAAATTTGGCAAGAAGCAATTCCATGTAGCACAAGTAATGGAAGAAATCCGGAAAGAGTTTTGTAGTTACAACACAAAAAAAAACATGCCATTATCATCATATCAGCCCATGGATGTCCACTGCTGAACATATGCCATTATATTAGAACATAATCCGTGTGTGAGAAATGTCCCAGGTTTTTTTTTAAATTTATAATCGACGATGTTAAGGCGATGATAGCTCAGTGGTAGTGACGTCGGATACCGAGATGAAGGTCCGGGGTTTGAATCCTACAATGAGCTTGAGCTTTCGGTGAAGGAAAACATCGTGAGGAAACCATAGCACGGTGGTAGGGTACTTTGTAGTACCCGCCTGGCTGGCTACCAGCCTCAAGTTGAAAATCTGTCGCCAAGCACCTTTCGGTGTGTTCCGACAGCTACACTTGAGAGCCAGTTCCTTCTAGGCTTTGTGTGCTTACCACCTTCGGATGCATCATCACTTATCATGGTGTGATTGCGGTCAAACACAGGCCTACAAACTGTAAAAAAAAAAAAAAAAACGAAAAAAGGTGAAAAATCTTCGAGACTCGATTCCCGTGATTAATTAACTATTTAAATACAAGTTACACACAACTACAAGTTTCTATGGAACCCTCGGTACGCGAGTAGGACTCGCACTTGGCAAAAACCGGCTAAAAAAACTTGGCAAAAAAAATGTAGGTATATCCCGCTTTCGGCGATAGAATCCCGCTTTTTTTACTCAATAGGTTACAAAATCCCGATTTGCCCGAAAAAATATCTGGCAACGCTGCCGGTGGCACTGATAATCTCAAATGTGTGTCTTCATGTCTTAAGTCAGTTTGAATCAAATGCAACCAACTCATAAAATATAGGTCTTGACATTCGCAGGTATAGGAACGAAATTTTTTATTCTTTTGAAAAACAGCACAAAGTAGTCGCTCTCTTTCAGGCTATTAGATGAATGGATCCTCCCAAATTCGTCGATGCTTTCGTTTTCGTTTCCTGCGTCTTCGAAGTAACAAAGCTAACAGCAGTGTTTCCTCGTCGGAATCCATTATGTTGCCGAGTGTATCGTACATCGCGAATTCGCCGCGCACAGAAGACGAAAACGTAGCGTGATCGCCACGCGTCCGCGACGTCTTCGCTGCGCAACCGCAGCGTGTTCGTTGCGCGTCCGTTCCGCTTTGAAAACGCTCGCAAACCTCTAGTATGATAAGGCCCTAACTCAACTTTGCTATGAAAAAAAAAAATGACAAAAATATTGAACGGACGGACAGACAAAGATATGACGAATCCATAAGGGTTCCATTTTTTGCCAATTGGCTACGGAACCCTAAAAATGAATTATAACAAGTTTTAATGTATTATAAACGAGTTTATATTAAACTAGCTGCCCGGCGCAACTTCGTTCGCGTGGTGCTACCCTATCTAAACTATCCAGGGAGTTAATTCTACTGTACGTGTGTATGTCACTGAACTCCTCAACGGCTGGACCGATTTGAATGTTTTTTTTTGTATGCGTTTGGGTGGACTTGATAGAACCCTGGATGGTTTAGATTCACAAATCAGCCCGGCAGATAGCGCTGCAGTCGGTATCTAGGTTATATTATCGACTGCAGCGCCCTCCGCCGGGCTGTTCATTAATTCATTCAAATCGGCCCAGCCGTTTAGGAGTTCAGTGACATACACACGTACAGTAGAATTTTACATATAAAGATAATCAAACATTTATCGAAAAGTGCTATTTTGTCAGTTCCCGACCACCTTCGGCCTATTAACGTCCATCATTTTCGTCAGTTCACGACCATTTAAACGCCATTGAAAAAAAAACCGGTCAAGTGCGAGTCGGACTCGCACACGGAGGGTTCCGTGTAATATTAACTAACTCTGCTATGAAAAAAAAAACGCCAAAAATATTGAATGAAAGGTAAATTGCGGTTTACGATTTATGACGTATTAAAAAAAAACTACTTACTAGATCTCGTTCAAACCAATTTTCGGTGGAAGTTTGCATGGTAATGTACATCATATATTTTTTTTAGTTTTATCATCCTCTTATTTTAGAAGTTACAGGGGGGGGACACACATTTTACTACTTTGGAAGTGTCTCTCGCGCAAACTATTAAGTTTAGAAAAAAAATGATATTAGGAACCTCAATATCATTTTTGAAGCCCTATCGATAGATACCCCAAACGTATGGGTTTGATGAAAAAATAAATGTTGAGTTTCAGTTCTAAGTATGGAGACCCCCTAAATTTATTGTTTTTTTTTTCTATTTTTGTGTAAAAATCTTAATGCGGTTCACAGAATACATCTACTTACCAAGTTTCAACAGTATAGTTCTTATAGATTCGAAAAAAAGTGGCTGTGACATACGGACGGACAGACAGACAGACAGACATGACGAATCTATAAGGGTTCCGTTTTTTGCCATTTGGCTACGGAATCCTAAAAAAACCTTAAGTTTATAAGAATGAGGTCGTAAATATTAATTTCAAAACATGCATTTTACCACCAAAATCGTTAAATCTCAAAACTTTAGTATGAAAAACACTGCAATTCTCGACCAGTTTCTTGAGGACGAAGACTAGGCATAATAGGCAAAATTCATCATTTTCAGTTTTAAAATCAACTCATACGATAATAATATGGACGAGAAATAATTAGTTCTCGTCCAAACTATTGTTTTTATTTATCGAAATGTGTCTTTATTTCAATTTTACCAATACATTTTGCTGGTCGCAAACTAACGTGTAAATAAACCATATCATAAAAAATACAAATCGCAAAGAACGGCATGCAGTATACTGAGTATACAGGTCGTTGTTTTGGTCAGCGACGAGCGACTCAGGGTCGATAATACAAATGATACTGGTGCTAAAAAAAATATAAAAAAAATACTTTATTTTTTTTTAAATTATAAAAATAAAAAAATATTTTTTTTGAAAATCATGTAATAAGCTAAAGTGTAGACATAACACTCAACGGGAGTGCGAGGGAGTAAAGGGGTGAGCCAATGGCGGCTTGAGCCTAGCTCTAGTCTGTGCACGTGCCGAGTAACCATACTTTGCGGTAATTTTATTTCAAATTGAATAAGGTATTTCTCAACGCTTTTACAATATTTAATGGAATTAAGTCCATTTTTGGGGAATATATTTCTTGTACTACCGCTCCTGGGTCGCTTGTCGCCGACCAAAACAACACCCTGTATATTAGAAAATCTAAAAACAAAATAGGCCTGAAACAGTTGTTTCTCGACCACTTGGTCGAGAAACGAAAAAGTGTTAATTTACTAGGTCAGTTTGGCGAACACCCATTGTTTTAATATAAAAACACGTACTTCAGAGAGAAGTACGTGTATTTTTTTACATAATACCTAAGCCTAATTTTTATGCATAAATCTGATTAAAAACGTTTTATAGGTATTTACGTTCTCAAAAGTGTTTGCTCGCTCTTTTTTAGGGTTCCGTAGCCAAATGGCAAAAAACGGAACCCTTATGGATTCGTCATGTCTGTCTGTCTGTCTGTCCGTCCGTATGTCACAGACACTTTTTTCCGAATCTATAAGAACTATACTGTTGAAACTTGGTAAGTAGATGTATTGTGTGAACCGCATTACGATTTTCACACAAGAATAGAAAAAAACAATAAATTTTGGAGGGTCCCCACACATAGAATTGAAACTCAACAATATTTTTCTTCATCAAACCCATACGTTTTGGGTATCTATGGATAAGTCTTCAAATTGATATTGAGGTTTCTTATATCATTTTTTTCTAAACTGAATAGGTACCTACCTAGATTGCGCGAGAGACACTTCCAAAGTGGTAAAATGTGTAACTTCTAAAATAAGAAAATGATAAAACTAAAAAAAATATATGATGTATTACCATGCAAACTTCCACCGAAAATTGGTTTGAACGAGATCTAGTAAGTAGTTTTTTTTTAATACGCCATAAATCGTAACCCGCAATTTTCATTCAATATTTTTGGCGTTTTTTTTTCATAGCAAATTTGAGTTAGTTAATATTACACGGAACCCTCCGTGTGCGAGTCCGACTCGCACTTGGCCGGTTTTAAATTAACTTTCTGGAACCAACATCGACAATGCGTTACGGCTGTCGTTCCAAGGCTCACCTGAGGGACATTTCGAATCATAGGCCAAAAAAATGTAACTTTAACGCCCTTCAGTTTGACTATTTAAAATAGTTATCGTTAAAGTAAGTGGTCGTGAACCGGAGGTGGTCGGCAAACTGGCATATTCACCCTACCAACTTTTTTCACAAATACCCACCTTCCGCTAGCCACAAATCACGATAATACAATTTAACAAAGGACATCATTAGAAATACGTATCTTATTAATTAGGCTTTCATTTTGGTTTGAGAATGTTAGGTATACCTGGTGTAGGTAATTACTCAAAATATTTCACAACTGAAATCATTTTTGTACTTACGTCAATGAATGGATGTACGGATCTTCATGTTTTACGACAATCCTGCACGTAAAGCAAATTCCGTGTAATAATTAACAGAATCTCTCAAAACAGATCAATTTCATATCGCATTTGCAGTACCTACTTACAACAAAATGATCGAGATCGTATTTATTCCCCGACCGCCATTACGAATATATAGCATTGTAGTACCTACCCACCTTATTGCAATTGACTTGAACAAAGATATAAAATACCAAATATTTAATTTCAACCGCTAGGCTTAGGCAAGGCGCTACGTTTAGTTTATTTCGATCGAAATACAACTTTGTGTATGTTGAAATTACTTTACATGAGTGTTATGATAATGTGGAACTTCGAAATAGGTAATCGCGTTTGAAATTAAATAAATTTGGGCCTGATTTGATTATAATATTACTTACTGATAGCTTGTCGAGTCCAGAGAAACGCCAGTTCATCAAATCAAAACAACAGGATCTCATTTTCATCAAGTATAAAATTCTTGCAACGTGGCCAGCCGGCAGCTTCTTCAAAAAAGTAGAAAGAGACAGTGTTGCCAACTGCTAGCTTTAGCCAGTAGGTAGCTAGGGGTACGTTTAAGTAAGCCGACAAATTTTAGCAGGATAAAAATTATACTAGCGAGGGTTCGCTGAACGAAGTCATAGTTCTAAATCTATGTTAGCTGTAAAATTCAATTGACAGCTTGTAAATAACTATAAATTCGACTCAACATTGTATTGTAATCTCAATTCATCCATCATCATCATCATCATCATCATCATCAGCCTATAATGTCCCACTGCTGAGCACAGGCCTCCTTTCACAAATTAAGGTGAAAGGGAATGGGCACGCACGCGTGCCCACTGCGGATTGGTGGAGGTAGGCTAGTGGTCAACCTACTGTTGGAATGTTTCAAGCCGCCTAGGAGGCATCCAACTAGCTTAACGACTATCACAATTAAGTGATAACCGGGACCAACGGCTTTACGTGCCTTCCGAAGCACGATTGGTGGAAACGCTCGATTTGAAATACCTCTAGGCGGTCACCCATCCAGGTACCAACCACGACAGGCGTAGCTTAACTTTGCCGATCGATTAAGAACGGCTAATCATGCTACACCACGAGCGCTTCTAATCTCAACTCTTGTATTATAATGTTAGGATTTCGCTTGTGATCTCGGAATTATTACACAGTAAAAATGGACCGGAACATGAAAAATCAATTTGCCGATGCAAAAAAACTGACGGCTGTCAATTTGACAGAGTTAAAAATTTTGTGACTAAAATTCTTCTATCCGGCGAAAACTTATACCAGTGGACGCCCGTGATCGGGCAGATAAAATTTTAGTTTGTGTAATTTTTCGCCTCGCGGTGTGATTGCCGTTTAGTCAGTTTAAATTTTATACTGGATAATTAACTTAAACGCATCCCAGACATCTTGCAAAAAGTTCCTAGATTGCCAGATTTCGTTTCCCAAATAGGTGCTAGAAGTAGCTGTAAATGTTACGTGGTAGATAACAATAAAAAAAAAAAACTTTAAATCAAACACGAGAGTATTAATTAAAAATCAGTCATCCCACCAAAAACATTTTTATGTAAAATGTTGCCGCCAAGACATTTAGCTCGTACTGTCAAAAAGTTATCAGATCTCATGTAGAGCCAAGCTTATAACTCTACATGCACTTACTCTACAAGCCCTAACTTCACAAACTCTACACCTTAGTCAAAATATGTGGATTGGCCGTTTCGCTACCGTCACATGGGAGTAAGGTGAAAAATGTATTCACTGTTCATTACTTTTTTGTTATTAAATAGTTCTTGTAGTATTGAAACGGCCAAGCCACAGATTTTGACTACGGTGTGTAGAGTTTGTGAACTTAGGGCTTGTAAAGTAAGTGCATGTAGAGTTATAAGCTTGGCTCTACATGAGATCTGATAACTTTTTGACAGTACGAGCTAAATGTCTTGGCGGCAACATTTTACATAAAAATGTTTTTGGTGGGATTTCACTTCATTTTGTAAGTTGCAAATGTTTTTTTTTTGTTTGAAATTTCCAAGTTTTATATTTTTTTTGTTGTTTGTGTACTAATACAAGCTTACATACCAAATTTCAGCTTTCTAGGACTTCAGGAAGTACCCTATGAGTTTTGATGATCATCAGTGAGTCAGTGAAGAAATCGGGTTTTTTTAGATATCAATAAAATCTAAAGTATAAGAGCTATGTTAAAGTGAAAAGTGTAAGAGATTTAGTTGAAAAAAAAAAATAACTTCAAATATATGCTAAAAAGTATGAAAAAATATATCTAATTTGACCTGTGAATCTGATACTGATTTGAAGTCAGCGAAATATTTTCAATGCCATACCTCGTGCTCTTTCGCTTACTTCAAATCAGTGTCAGATTAGAGTTATTTCATACTTTTTATCGACTTCCAAAAAAAGGAGATTTTCAATTCGACACGTATGTATCTAGCTGCTGTGCTGCTATGCTGTATCTATCTTAAAAACTAAAAAAACACGCTTTAAAAAGCCCTGCACTAAAAAGTGTTAAATAATTATAAAATTGAACCTAAATATATTCTCTGTCTATCCCGTAAGGGCCTAAATGTAAGCAATTTTTGTAATTAAGTTCAATATTTGAATGAAAAGTGTGTGGCGCTACATACAATAAAAACGAAAACGCAACGTCACTCTGCAAGTTCTCGCCAAAAATCCGTACGCATGAGTTCGTCGTTAATCTAGGCTGTATGAAATCATTTCCGTAGCCTGAGAAATAAATATAATAGCGATGGGTAACTAGCCGAAATTTCAATAGCTTAGCTATCCGGCTATATGTTGTGTAAAAGCCAGCTAGCTAGTCAGCTATTTTGGCTATTTGGCTATTTGGCTAGAGCGCCGGCGGCTTAGCTAGTTGAATAACGTTCAACTGTGATCCGAGTTCGATCCTCGCCGCTGCAACAAGTCTAGTTTAGATGTTAATAATAATAAATTAATGTAATGATATTTTTATTAATTTTATATTTTTTTGTATACTCTTTTGAAAAGAAAAGACTTTCTCTCATTGGTCATACGTATTACTAATAAAAACATCGAAAATCAACAATAATGTCATCTTTAAATATGGATATGAACTAAAAGCTTTCGCAGTACATATACTCACTCTTTAGTTGTAGGCAAGTAAACCATAGATGTCGCGCTGCTTCAGATGATTAAAACGATTTATTTAAACCCAGTTATATTACAGACTAATTGAAATTAAATTTAAATTAAAAAAATAGGTTTGAATTCGTTTTAAATTCGAAAATTCGAAATAATAATAACGACATGCACTCGAGTTTTACACTTTCGGGACTCTCACTACTACTCAGTTTCGCAGTAAGCGCACGCACACACAGCTACCGGCTACTCGGCTAGATTGGCTTTGGCTAGCCGGCCAGCTACCAGCTAGCGGCGGCTGGAATGGCTTTGGCTAGCCGACCAGCTACCCGCTAGTGGCGGCTAGTGACCTGTGGCGGCTAGTTCTAGCTAGCCAGTAGCCAGTAGCCATCCAGTAGCCAATAGCCAAAAATCGTGTTGACAGATAACATAGCCGTGGCTATTTTGTGTATAGCCGTTTTTTGGCTAGTTATTAGAATAGCTACCCACCTCTAAAATATAATTCTTAAAAAAAATTGTTGTGGAGAAAATGGCGGTTGTTGTCGAGAAATTATTTTTGCAATTATTTCTCTGATATTGTCTTGAAATAGGCATAATAAACTACAATTAATTACAAAAAAAGATAGTTATGAACATTGAAGTTTATAATATCTGATATTCCTCAGTAAAATTATATTCAGCAGCTTTTGTAGGTTTATGTTGTAACGCGGTTCTTTTTCCACCGCGTTTATTTTGTTCACTTTGACATTAAATTTGATAATTGTGTATTTATCGTTTTGTTGAATGTGAGGTGTTATGTGTTCAAATTACGTTATAGTGTTTCTCATTGCACGTCTCGCGTAAAATGTGTCTGTGATTTGTTTTTCGTGATTGAACAATGAGTGAAACTGAGGAATTCAACACTTTAGTGTTTGAAAAAAGGCTTTCGCAGCTGAAGGATACTCAGGAAAGTATTCAGTCGTTATCATCGTGGTGTCTGAAGCAAAGGATTCACCATAAAAAGATTGTAGCCAGCTGGCTGAATGTTTTGAAGAGGGTTAAAATTGAACAGCGACTAGTGCTTTTCTATTTGGCAAATGATGTTATTCAATACAGTAAAAGGAAGAACTATGATTTTGTGGAGAGCTGGGGGCTTAACTTGCAAAAGGCAACACCATTGGTCAGGTTAGTTTTTATGTGGTTAGTTGGTACTGCAATATCATTGATATGTAATGTTATGGTCTCAGCGGTTACTTACATATTTGATTCATTTCTTATTAACTATCTGATACTGCAGTGAGCCATTGTTATATGATATTGTTTTCTTAGTTATTAGTTATTGTTTTTGAACCAATTTAAAATAAGGAGTAGTTTTCAATTTGTGTGTATTTATTTTAAATGTATGTTTACTGATTACTCGGAAACTGTTTATCCGATTTGGATTGTTTAAACTTGTTGTGGAATTCCTCAATAGAAAAGAGCACAAACATCATGATTGTAGCATATTATTCAATATTGTCACCAATTTATCAATGATATGCATATCTTTGTTCAGTCGGTCAGTCTCAAATCTTGAGAGAATCTCAGAATTGAAAGATAAAAAACTTTTTACAAAAATAAATACTTCCTTCAAAGTACACAAAAATATGAAATAATGACATAGTAACTATAATCTGACACTGTTACGTAGGCAGCAAAAAGTCTTTGGTAGCAAATTGTATTGTATGTGCTGGAATTTAAAGGTTCGTCAGTTTCCCACTTGCTTCATTCAATATATATATATATTTTTTTTTATACCACTAAGGTGGCAAACAAGCATACGGCCCGTCTGATGGTAAGCAGTTACCGTAGACTATGGACGCTTGCAACACCAGGGGCATCACTTGCGCGTTGCCGACCCTATATGCTTTGATGAACTAAATCCTTCTTGTTGGTATAATAAAATTGAGTTGCAATCTGGTCCAAGTGAAAGCCAACTCTAAGGTGACTAAACTTTTCATTCCATGACTGTACATTTTGGTAGAATTGGATATTTTCTATTGAACATGAAATGCTCTTTCGCTAACTTCAAAAGAGTTTATAGTGTATTTTTTTTTGTAAAATGTTTTTTCTTATTCCTATAGCAAATAATAGTGTCTAATATTATGACCATGATAAATTATTGTCTGATGTTTTAGAAGAGAAAAAGGTCTAAATAGAAAGACTAAGCAATATACTATTTCGATGGTCCCTACGTACAAACAGATGTATGGGACATGTCTGTTTGTACGTAGGGACCGTCGATTTGTTTTATTATGTAGGAAGTAGCAGTAATCTCTGAATAATTGAAAACAAAGTTGATATAATTCTGTACCTACCTCTATAAATGGTCTCAAAAAAAAAAACAAGTCAGACTTTAGTTCTACCATTCCTGAGATAAGTAAATTCAAAAATACATACTCTTAAGCTATATGATATAAATATAGGATATTTAAATGTTTCAGGGAGGAGAAAGTCAGGACTAAGATTCTTCGGATATTTAAGATCTGGGAACAGAGAGCTGTCTATGACGATGAATTCTTATCTGACTTGACGGGTTTGCTCAGTGCTGGTGCAATCAAGAAAGCTGATGATGATCCATTGGACTTTCAGGTAAATTATTTAATAAATTATTAGTATTTACTTGTTAATCTTTTTTTAACAATGTACACAGTAATAAGACTTTAAACATTTTTGTGTTGTATAAGAATATGTACCTAATACATATAGAATTGCTAGAGGTGCATGGAACTGTAACTATATTTCTATGTTGATTATGTCTACTAATATAATAAACGCGAAGTGAATGTTTGTGAGGATGGATGTATGGATGTTTGTTATTATTTCACTCGAAAATTACTGCATGGGTTGGAATCATTTTGGCACACAGATAGAACAAGTTTTGGATGAACACATGTACTTTTAAAATACTCAGGGATGCGGGTGGAATCGCAGGATGGAAACCATTCATAAATCAGGGGTGTACAATATAATAATCTGTCAATTACATCCATGGCCAAATCTAGTATTTTAATAAGTTACTAGCTGCCCGGCGCGACTTCGTTCGCGTGGTGCTATCCTACCCTGTGGTGCTACCCTACCCTACCCTATCTAAACCATCCAGGGCGTCACCCAAACGCATACAAAAAAATTCAATTGTACATGTGTTTGTCACTGAATTCCTCCTAAACGTCTGGACCGATTTGAATGAATTTTTTTGTATGCGTTTGGGTGGCGTTCTGAAGGGTTTAGATTCACAAATCAGGCCGGCAGATGGCACTGCAGTCGATAATATAACCTAGATACCGACTGCAGCGCCTTCTGCCGGGCTGATTTGTGAATCTAAACCACATACACACGTGCAGTAGAATTTTATATATAAAGATGTGTATTTTGTAATTCCAGCCCCAACAACTAGTTAACAAAATAAAGCAATGTACAGTATTGGAGTCAGATACGGATTTAAGACTGAAAGTCATTCATGACAGTCATTTGCAGCTGTCTGATGTAGATGAGTTACGAACTAGTCTTAAAGGTAAGAAAGCAAATTATTAATCCCACAATATTTATATTAGGCATATCAATGTGAATCTGTCCGTAAGTAAGCTAAGATGTTGACAGTATTCAGATTAGTTTTATAAATGCTTGATGCAATATAGATAAAGATCATCCTAAAAATTACCTCCCGCCCCAAAAAGCATCAATCAATATTCATTTCAAATTTCAGTAATTAGAATATTGATTCTGTTGTAAATCGCACTAAACTAATTTTAGTTACATCACATCTCTTTCTTACGAACATTATTGAAAAAGGATAGAACACATTTAAAGCTGTCAAATTAGTCTTTGCCGTCTTCATTTGCGGGTATTTAGACGTAACCGTGATAGATGGCGACTAAATTTATATTGAAAACGAGCTTAGGACTAATTTGACAGTACTAAATTTCTTACATCCTTTTCTTATGTTCTTTATTGGAAAGAGACATAGTGAGACTAAAATTAGTTTAGTTGTAAACAACAGAATCAGCACCATTATCTAACAATTTCTTTTTTCATTATAAGCCTGAGACAGATAATACAATTAAGATTTTCATTTTAAGCAGACAGAAGTAACAAGGATGACGTGGAAAAAGAGCTGAATGAAGGTATTGCCTGCGTCGAGCGGTATACGCAAGCACTACAGCGTGAAATAGTCGCCAGGGAAGCGTTATTAGCACTGCTAACGTCTGCAAATCAGTACTACTCCACACAGAGGGGAGAAGTTAAAGTTGTCGCATATGTAAGTGTTTTATTATACCTATCTATAAGTTAATTTCTTCCACTGTTGATTTGTCAACAGATATATATTTTTGCTTAGTTTGGTTAAAAAATAGATACGTACAGAAAGGTTAGTGTATTGTAAAATGTAATAAAAATCCTTGTTAAATTATGACGAGGAAATTAATGAGAATACATTGATAAACATGGTTTACAGAGAACTATATGTTTCCAGCAACAGACATCTTAACTCATATTATAAATGCGAAAGTGAGTTTGTTTGTTACGCCTTCACGCCTCAACGGATCATCATGAAATTTGGCATGCAGATAGCCTATGGTATGGAGAAGGAAGTAGGCTACTTATTAACCCGGTAACGCGGGTGAAACCGCGGGGGACAGCTAGTAATCTATATAGCGCATGGTGGAGTGTGATGAAGGAGTACAGACAATTATAATTTATTTATTCAAGCTTTATTTATTTATGAATTAAAGTCAATTTTTTACCACTTTTGGACCACTAATATTAATTCATCAAAACTCATATTGTAGGCATTCAAGGTTGAGTGATTGGTATTTGCTTTACGTTTCGTGAGCAGCGTCATACGAGAAGGTCGTATAGATTTGCGAACATATTGTTTCTATTTTGCACTTCCCTTTTATGGCTTATGAATTTACTACACTTTATTTCAAAACTCGATTGTGTGACGAAATTACAACTCGTTAACTAGGACTCGCGCTCTCTTCGCTATATTGGAGGGTGATTCGTCCGTCATACGATGTCTCAAACTAAAAAGTTATTTTCGCATTGATATTTTTTGTAGGTATCATGTTTCATCAAAATCTATGCGACATGATAAACTAACAGATTCGAACACAATCTATCTGGCGTCAACTCATTTAGGGTACCGCTGAAAATCAGCGTTGTGACATAACACTCCACAACTTATGCTAAGTTTAGTATCTTACTTTTTCTTTATTTTTAACTAGCTTTCCCCCGCGGTTTCACTCGCGTTCCCGGGATAGAAATTAGCCTATGTTCTTCTCCATAGGCTATCTGCATGCCAAATTTCATGATGATCCGTTTAGAAGTTGAGGCGTGAACGCGTAACAAACAAATAAACAAACAAACTCACTTTCACATTTATAATAGTTAGAATTTCTTTGTGTTAGTTTGAGCTGTCAATAAATGTATAGGGGATCATTGTTAAAACCGCGAGGCGGAAAGCTGGTCATTGTATCTCGTTTTAATGAAATTTGGTATTCAACAGGCATACAAAAACTTCGGTGGTCGCGTCCGAGCGTTGAAACGTAAGCTGGACGATTTAATACCGACGTTACCGAGCGCTGCGGCCTCCCCGCCGCCGAGAGACGAGGACGTGCCCTCGCCCGGACCCGATGAGGACCTGGACCTGCCCGCCCCAGGGGATGGGGGGGATGAAGATGAACGTATGTATATCTTTTATATATAAAATTCTACTGCACGTGTGTATGTCACTGAATTCCTCCTAAACGGCTGGACCGATTTGAATGAATTTTTTTGTATGCGTTTGGGTGGCGCCCTGGATGGTTTAGATTCACAAATCAGCTCGGCAGATGGCGCTGCAGTCGATAATATAACCTAGGTACTGACTACCACCAGTTCGTAAGTCGGCCTTCGACTGAGAAGAACAGGCAAGAAACTCAGCAAAGTTACATTTTTAAAATATTTTTTTGTACAATCTGACTATATTGGCTATTTTTAACCGACTTCAAAAAAAGAGGAGGTTCTCAATTTGATTGTATTTTTTTTTTATGTTTGTTACCTCATAACTCCGTCATTTATTAACCGATTTGGAAAATTCTTTTTTTATTTGAAAGGGCACACTTCCCGTTTGGTCCGATTGTCATCAGATCAGGATTTGATTACTTCTTAGTGTACTTTGAAGTCGGTTTAAGTTTTTTGTAAAACTTTCAATAAATAATATTAAATGTGTGTCTCCAGTAGCATACAACATCGATCAAACATTCAACACGTCGCTGGCCCCCGATGGTTCGCTGTACAACTTGGGTCTGTCGTCCTTTCTGTCCACCGACAATCCCATATCACTGTTCAACGATTCCTTGGATAATGTAAATAATAGTAAGTTAACTATTTTGATTTAATTAATTTATTTAACCCGTTGTTTCTCGCGAGGGACGCGCGTCCTATTATAACAATTGATGTCATTGTTATATTTTTAACCGTGAGCCAAGCGATTGAGTATCTCTAAATGACATAACTGCACTTTAGACGCCATTGGCTGTGTGTTTATCACCTTTGGATACTTACATCATAACTTAAAATACTCACCATTTTTAAGATCAAACAGTTTTGTTGGGTTGCTTGACAGTGAAACCCAATACTTAACCAATTGGGGATATTCTTCAGATGTAATGTCGTCGAATACTGGTACGAACTATGAAGGTAGTGGGTTCGAATCCCACAAGGAGCTTGGACTTTCTGTGAAGGAAAATATTGTGAGCAACACCATAGTTCGCTGGAAGGATATTTTGTATGGCGACTTTCATGTTAAAAATCCTTCATAAAACACTTATCTACCGCTGCATTGAGAGATTGGCATGGGTACTTTTATCCCAGGTAAAATTTGAATAAATTAATAAATGTTAAATTAAGGTTAAATTAATGAATTCATTATGTATTTTCAGCTAATAAAATAGAAGTGATAAACTCGAGACCAAACGAAAAGCAAGATTTCAACATAAACGATTTCCTGAAGACATTCATACCCAACGATAATACGACGATTTCGGATAATAACTCAGGTACTACTTTCTATCAATTCTTTTACTGAATCTTTTTAAGCTGGTTTCGTAAAACCGAAGGTGTTGTATAATTTCTGGTCAATTTTTAATCTGTGGTACTCATTAGGTATTCTTTGTATAGAGACTTCTTAAAGTTGTGTAATATGGAATACTGTAAACTGTACAACCAATTAGTCTCTGGACATAAATTACCTAGTATTATGTTTTTGGAGTATCAATACAGGCTGAAGATTTCGAGATGGCATATTTTCGAAACCTATGTTGTTATTTACGGACCATTATTATTTAAAATTAAGACTATTGTATCTTTCTTTACCAATAATGAAGCAAAGACCTTTGCATAGTAGACCCAAGTACCCAACCATATGAAAGTAGCTATCACAGGTATAATTAGCTTACGAATCTCCACCTTGTATATGAGGACTGTCGAGAGGTTTTTGGGGTGTACGATAATAGTGTTGTTTATACAATACTAGCTGTTTCCCGCGGTTTCACCCGCGTTCCCGGGATAAAAAGTCTATAATACTCTGGGATGTAGCTTGCTTGAAGATTTTTTCGAACCCGACTGGTAGTTCCAAAAATATAATAATAATATAATAATGATTTATTTATTTATACAAGCCTACCATAGTTTGATGTAGAATTACAAGGTTAAAATTAAGTAAGGTTAGCGTATTTTACAACATTTGATGAGGCTTCTGTCTCCCAAGCTAGAAATAAATCTGTAATATGGGAGACAGAGTTAATAATAATAATAATAAAAAAAAAACATACAAAAAGACTCTTCCGCTTTATTTATTGGTACAGCATGGGGTTCTTCAAAAAGGGTGTGAAGAGATTTCTTCAGGGTCGGCATCGCGCGAGTGATACCCCTGGTGTTGCAAGCGTCCATAGGCTACGGTTACTGCTTACCATCAGGCGGGCCGTATGCTTGCTTGCCACCTTAGTGGTATAGAAAAAAATTATATTAGTATAGAGATTGTAATGGTTGTATGTATTGTAGTGGGTAGCGCGACGTTGTCCCAAAAGTCTCAGGACGCCCTCCCCGGCCTGGATCTCCTGACGCCCGAGAGCGCGGGCAACCCGCCGCCGCCGACATCGTTTTACGGTACCATGGACACTATTAATGGTAAAATCATATCAATTACCACTCACCATTAGTCCCTTCTCACACGTGTGTACTCAAAAGAAACCAGTATCTTTTAGGAGAGTTAGAGCATTTCGCTCAAAGAAATTGTAAGTGTCAAATCTGCGTCAGTAAGGTCGCCAAATCTCATCGGGGATGACGGAAGTCGTTAACGCGTGAATGACGCCCCGGGTGTGCGAGGCTACGGTAACCGCTTACCACCAGGTATGCCGTATGCTTTGTTTACCGACTTTTCATTAATTGTAACAAACTGTTACTAAGCAGTCACTAGCACATGCTAGCAGTAATATTTCAATGGAGGTTCTTACACAGCGCTGTCTGTTAGTATCGCGTTTCTAGTTTCGCAGAGTGCTGTTCACAATGCTACCATTTACTGATGAAATCAAATATTTTATCTATGGTGAGGACTGATATCCTCAAAACCCGAATCAGTAGACATAGCAAATTAGTTTGACCAAGAAGTTTGGTATCTAAGTTATCAGTTCAGTTTTTTCTTTTGAGTAGCTACGTGTGAGAAGGGCCTTACATTTATGGTTCAAGTGAAGCAATTTCATCCAATTTCTCAATCCATTATGCTATCATTTACTTAATTTAATAGATTCTTATCACCTCACAATATAACAAGAATGTCACTTGCCATCAGCAATAAGAATTTGGAGTGAAAAGTGGAAGTGTTTTAATTTTCTTTAATGAGTGAGTTCGACACTAGCGCCACCGAGTGATGACGGAAGTGGGGAGGATTACGTCTAGTGTGTATTCTGACGTTTCTCCAGAAGATTTGGTATTCTGAAAAATATAAACATTTGGTCAAGGAAGACATCGTAAAAAAAATCTAATTCAAATTCTTTATTTGCTTAATATGGTGTCTCCAAAGATCACAAAAAGATTTTACAGTTCTGCATATAATGCCTATAAGGTTAGGAAACCATCGTGCAGGGTACTTTGTAGTACCCTCTTGGCTGGCTACCACCCTCAAATTGAAAATCTGTCGCCAAGCACCTATCAGTGTGTTCTAATAGTAGCACTTGAGAGTCCGTTGGCTCATAGGGTCGGCAACACTTGCTATTGAAATCCATAGTTGCCTACTTAAAAAAAAATAGGGATAAAAGCAAACTCATATAAATAAATAAATAAAATATCCTGGGACATTCCTCATACACGGTCATCTGATCCCGAAAAACAGAGCTTGTACTATGGAAACCAGATAACTGATATAATACATATACCTACTTTTTGTTTGTAAATACATACTTAATATATATAATTACACCCAGACTCAGGACATACAGACACGTTCATGCACACAAATGCGTGTCCTGTGTGGGAATTGAACTCATGACTTGAGGCGCGATACGTGGAATCTTAACCAGAATCTTAAGTAACTGCGCCAGCTGGGCCGTCAAAAAATAAAATATCATTTCTTTCGCGGACGCTCAGACTGTGGAATGAGTCTGCCGTGGTTTTCCCAATGCAGGACAGCATGGGGTTCTTCAAAAAGGGTCTGAAGAGATTTCTGCAGGGTCGGCAACGCGCGGTACCCCTGGTGTTGCAAGGATACGGTAACTGCTTACCATCAGGCGGGCCGTATGCTAGTTTACCACCTTAGTGGTATAAAAAAAAACGTATATAAGTTAATAATATTTTCAAGATAGTTTTAATAATTATTATTTTATTAAATTTCTTCCTTCATCTAAAATATGAACATTGTGTATATGTTACCGGCCAAACCCGATTTTAGGCTAAACTAGTTTGGCCTAGGCCAAACTAGTTCTTCCTATACACGATAGGATAAACCGGTATAGACTAGGCCAAACTGGTACATCCTAAGCCCGGTAGGAGAATCTAGTGTAGCCTAGGCTGAACTAGTTTATCCTACCACACTTCAGGATAAATTGGTACCTATCACCTATTCAATACACGTAGGGAAAATAGGTAAAGAAAACTTGTAGTAAAATAATTAAAATTTAAAGAATAATCATGATTCATTTATTCAATGAATTTGCCAGAGACAATTATATTTATTTTTGCAAGGTGTACTCTGATGGCACTCAAGAGTTGCAGAGCACAATTTTTTCTTGCAATTGCATATGTTTGTTGTACAGAAAGATCGACAAATGCCTACCCTAAATATCTAAATAAACACTAGCAAAGAGATTCAATAGAATAAAAAAAATAAGTAGCTGGGTAAGAGAAAGAATACCTGCAATATAATTTCTGCAGAACGCCATGTTTGGTGCCAACTTTGTAAAAGCCATTATTATTTCTCTGAAGAATAACTCCGATTATGTTTCTGAGATGAGGTGATCTTCCTTTGTCTACTTCTGGAATCGGTATTCTCGCTCAATCATTGTCGACTACGAGTTCAGACTAGGCCATACCAATTTATCCTAAAGTGTTGTAGGATAAACTGGTTCAGCCTAGGCTAAACTAGATTCTCCTACCGGGCTTAGGATGTACCAGTTTGGCCTAGTCTATACCGGTTTATCCTATCGCGTATAGGAAGAACTAGTTGGGCCTAGGCCAAACTAGTTTAGCCTAAAATCGGGTTTGGCCGGTAACATATACAATACATACTGAAAACCATTAAAAATGGCAGCAAAATTTACTATTTTACAACTTTTCCTATAGTAAAACCAAGATAACGTCAAAAAAATTCTACTTTATAAATTCTCTATAAATGGTTATCCTAAGTTAACATTTGTCTTAAGCAGTATATAAAATAGATTATTTAACAGTTTTAGATGATTCGGACCGGCCTTATCATCCCGAGTCGAGCCCATGGGACAATAATGCGTGGAGTATACCTGTAAGTATAAGTCATTTCATTACTATATTTGAAACATATTCGGTTGCCCTTTATTTGTACAGTGGGCCATTTGGTTGCGTTTTAGATAAAAATGATAATTATATTGAAAAACAGTTTTGTATATTGTTTAAAAATGTTCAGTTCTAAGCTAAAAGTTTTAGGCCCATAGTTACTTGCATTTTGACAAAGTTAATGAAAGTAGTTTAGTTTATTTGTTAGATGGAATGCAACATAGTCTTCTCAGTTTAAGTATATTTAGAACCGGTGGTAAATTCAACTATATGTAACAAATTAACGCTCATAAGTGCTTTATCAGGGCCTAATCTTATCTTATCTTAAGGAGGGGCCGAGAAATAGCTCGGACACTTCGACCCATTGGGATCTATTGTGGCCCCCTAGATACCTTACTCCTCCCCAGTCTCGTTGAAAACTCTTTTCATGAGTTTTACAACGAGGCTAGGAGATATGAGCCTATAGTCTTCTGGTTTTGGATATCCGATCCCTAGGAGACTCATTCGCTTACCAGCCAGTGCATCGCATGTGCACAGAATGTTCCCC
>CATOBL010000226.1:0-17073 GCA_951394255.1 Polyploca ridens | reverse complement strand
GAACTGGCATCATAGACATAATAAAAGGAAAAGAGGAAGACCACAAAAACGTTGGGAAGATGACAATAACGGCATAGGCAGGAACAATGTGGACTAGACTGACACAGATTAGAAAGGTGTGGAAAAATCTGAGGGAGACCTTTGTCAACGGACAAGCCAAAATAGAAACTAAATAACCATTGTGAACTATTATTATTATAATTATTGTTTAAGGAAAATGTTTTTCAGCAATATAGTATTATTTTATTTTATTTAAATAAAGTTTGCCATTGTCTATAGATTTCATCGAGTAGAGAATAAATATACAGGTGTTGTTTTGGTCGGCGACAAGCGACCCAGGAGCGGTAGTACAAAATATATATTCCCCAAAAATGGACTTAATTCCATTAAATACTGTAAATATGTTGAGAAATACCTTATTCAATTTGAAATAAAATTACCGCAAAGTATGGTTACTAGGCACGTGCACAGACTAGAGCTAGGCGCAAGCCGCCATCGCCCCACCCCTTTACTCCCTCGTACTCCCGTTGAGTATTATGTCTACACTTTAGCTTATTACATGATTTTGAAAATTTTTATTTTTTTATTTTTATTATTAAAAAAAAATAAAGTATTTTTTTAGCACCAGTATCATTTGTATTATCGACCCTGAGTCGCTCGTCGCTGACCAAAACAACGACCTGTATAGTATTGAATAAGATCATTTCGGCTATAAGGGGTTACATGAGTTTGAACTCTTTTCTTGTATGATACGCAGGAAAAACGAAATTGGAAAACACTGTACTGGATGAATTAATGAATGACGGTGAATAAGGAAGGGAATAGGAAGGATAATGAACGAAATATTCATGTAACACCTATATATTGTGCCGACCCCAAATTATTAGGAACAAGGTGATGATGAGGGCACTAGGTACTCTTTATTATGCTAGAACCTGCTGCAAGGATCTATTTTAGGTGTATTGTATAGTATGGCAGACTGGCAGACAATGTGTAAATATATTTTAATTCGATTGTGATTTAAGTACATTAAAACATTTTACCTTTTCTAGCCGAAGATTTATAAGGCAGTGTTTCGACATCTACGTCGGCGCTAGAAACAGCGGCAACCAGTATAGCAGCGATGGCGACAGAGGAGGGGAGCATGGTGGCGGGCGAGTGGACGGCCGACTGGACTGCCGACTGGACAAGCGAGTGGACAGGCGAGTGGACTAGAAGAGAGGGGAGCCTGCAAACCACAAGCCGCGCCCGATTGCTACTTATATAATAATGATCGAATAAAAAACCGCATTACAATCAGTTTTATGTGCATTAAATTTAATGACCGTAAGAGGGCGGAAAATTACGCGTTTAATTGTTCTAGTTCCGCTCATAGATGTTACGTAAATTAATACTGCTTGTTGAATGATTCGATAATTAGCACAATATACATTACTGATTGCTTCAACTTATATATTTTAATTAAGAATCTGATTACATTTTAAATAATAAACATGGCCGAGAGTTTATGTATTTTGTTTACTATATTTATAGTAAACAAAATACATAAAATCTATGTCCTATGTGCTAGGTGCTACTTATTTAAGTAGCACCTAGCACATAGAAATGAAACATGGTTCAATCATTTTTACGTTACAGGAAACTACACCGGGCTTAAAAAATCGTTGTGTATTAAAAATCAGGTAGGAACACAAACAATTTTATTATATAGATACAGTTAGAGGTGTAAGACTGAAATAATAAACGATAGCAAGACAGACTAGCAAAGCTTTTTATAGAACAAATAAAGTTTTTTGTGACCGAAATAGTAATATTTGTCAAGAATAGCAACGCATCGGACCCTTGGGCTAATGGCTACAAGTGTGTTTACACTGTTATAAATAGAGAATGGAAGCCGAAACAGAAACATTATATTTGTTTATTCATGCGTACTTTAGTACCTACTTATAATAATGTGAGCCGATAATGATCTTTGTTACGAATAAATTGAATGTTTGTTTCGAGCTCCACGGAACCGAGGACACCTTCAACAAGGGCAGTAAATGTATAAATTAATAATATCATACGTTGTATACTCGGTACAAATATTATTGCAGGCGCTGCAACACAGCGTGCATGCGATCCAAGTCCAGCTGCTGCCGCGCCAGCTCCAGCTTCATCTCGTCGAGAGTCGCCAGCGCCGCGTCCCATTGTGCCTGCTCATCCCCCACCTGTCGCCACACGACACACTTTACTCAGTAATCACAATAGCATTCATCAGCATTCAATTCAATATTCAATCAAACTATGTACCTTGTCTTCCTGGTTCATAGCTTGTCGGTTGACTTCCAACACGATAATCAATGCGCCTAGCGCAAAGATTATAACTTCACCTATAATAAATAAAATTTGTTTTATTATAGAGTGATTTAAAACTCCAATCTATTCTAATAAATAAAGTGGAAGATTTTTTGTTTGTTTATATAAACGGGTTAATCTCTGGGAGCCAATTCTCATTCACTCGAATTCATCACTCGTTCCAAATAAAGTTCGAACTCGTACTTTTTTCGAGTGAAAATCAAGTTAGGCTATTCTGACAATTTCGAAGCCGCCATTTTCTCTTATTTTTCGTGGGCTAGCGCTCGAACTGCTTCGACTGGTCGGGACCGTTCGAAACGTATTTCGAATGCGAACTATCAAACGTCAAATAGTTAGGTTGTCATTTGGAAACGTAATGACAGATAAGCCTAAGGATTTCCGTTACGCACAGACAATATTTTTTCATATTCATTATAATTATTATATAACATTGATTAACTTATGAATTCCGGATTTATTAATATATAAAAAGTGTAAAACGTTGTTTTTAAATATTTTAGAGTGATTAAAATCTTTTTAAATTTTAATTTAAGATATAACATTATCGCATACATAAACAAAACGCAATTATCAAGTGAAACGAAACGCATTGTGCAATTTGTATCTATCATAATGGCAACATTTATTCCTTACACTCGAACTTAGTTCGATTAGTGTCGAGAATACAGGAATCGAAAAATAGACTCCGCCCCTCGAAATTTTACGGTAGAACTAGAACTCGTAATGCAAGTTCGATTCGAAGGCTAGTTCGAGGGAAGTGAGAATTGGGCCCCTGGATCTATCAGTCGAATTCGAAAAATTATTTCACTAATAGGAAGTCACATTATCCCCAAGTATTATAGGCAATTTTTATCCCGGGAACGTGGGTGAAACCGCTTGATACAGTATAATTTAGTTGTGTAGGAACTTTTTACTATGTACTACCACCGAAACCTCGTTCGCAGTACCTATACTAAAAGTAGGAATCGTGCGCATCATACCTATAGATTGCAAAGTAGCTAGATGGCTATAATTGAGGCAGAGTAAATAACCGAGAATGTCAGCGCCGACGTTGAGCGCCTCCGTGTCGGGGAGCGGCGGCAGGCGGCGCGGCTGCGGCATGTGCAGCGTCCACAGCTTGAAGCGCAGCTCGGCCGCGGAGTACGCGCGCGCCGTCCGCATGCACACGGTGCGCCCGAACCGCGGGTGCGAGCGCGCGTATTCCTGCGTACACCACACACACACACACACACACATACACGTGCCGAATCACTCGTGTCTATGTGTGCGTATGTTGAGGTAGAGTGTCGCGCTACCTTGATCCGCGTGGCAATGGGCGCACTCATCTGGCGCGCCAGCAGCGTCGCCAGCCGGAACAGCGGGAACTGGTCCGAATGCGCCATGCCTGCCGCGTCTGCGCCAGCACCGCCACTTCCTCTGCACACTGACCCACGCCGCGCTCTATGAGGTACTTATTAGTTCAGGCATAACACCCATGTAAGTAGACCTACTAAGTACTTATTTAATCACACCAATAACTACGATTCAAGTTGATCATACGCCTCTTTATATTTGTGTGATGGTATGTTATGAATAATACTACTTCATATCTAATCCAATTTGTTGTGGCTTCATTTTTGTGACTTTTTGACTTGACACCATCCTGACACGAACGAACGAGTTTATCATGGAGTTTATATAGGTACTTGTACTTTTAATTCCGAATCTAAGGAACGAGACCACGACGAGACGCGACGCGGCGAGCACTTTATAGCGATATTAGATTGTTACATAGATACCTATTATAACTAGCTAAGTAAGTAAGTATGTTTTTCTTTGTATGGATACCGATCATCATGATTTTATTTATTTAGTGTCATTATAATTATTATTACACAGAGAGATTTCTAGAGTTCCGCGTTCCGAGTTCTGCATTCCGTGTTGAATATTGTGCACACAGCAAGCAGTCTAAAGTTCTAGAGTTCTGCAATATTCGCTACTGATCACACATCATACACTTTCTTTTACTTTCAAAGGCGCCACATAGCTTACAATCAACGCGGAATGCAGAACTCGGAACTCGGAACTCTAGAACTCTTGTCAGTGGGATCGGCGCCTAAGTCTATGGACTTTACTGACATCATCTGACATAAACTTTATTTATTATTCCAAAGTTAAATAATTTGAAAATAATTGACAGTTTGAGTCGGGGTTTAATATATTTTTATGATTACTCGTCTTATTCAGTCTTATTAATCCATGTTATTAATCTTAATCAAACATATTATTATTATCGTATACTTTAGTAGATATATTATAGTTATTCAAGTGGAAGGAAAGAGAATGGATATATCATTTCCGTACACGAAGAGGCGATGCGACTTCGGGCGGCAGGTGATGTTCTGCGAACAAGGGCCCGAGCTGTGCGACAACATCCCGGTGGCCGCCGCCGAACACAAGCAGTACGGGCTGCGCAACCCCGTGCACCAGCTCACGCAGCATACGCCCATCTACTCCAAGCACCAAGTGAACACCATTCGGTACGTCGACCCACTTTAAAACCGACCTCACCCTGGTTCTGTACTTACATCTATAAACAGACTGCGCCGACTGACGCCAACCTACTTGGAATAAACTTCCGTTTCTCCATCTCTATGGGTGTGAGCTTAATGTAAATCAACATGGTTTTACACTAAAAAAAAAACGGAACAGAATAGAAAATCCTCAGATTACAGAACAAAAGGCAGATAGAGCGCGCGGAACACGGGAGTGAGGCCAAAAAATCAAATAAAAATTGAAAAATAGATACCTGGTATGTTTTAACAAAGATTATTAATAGAATGTGTTTTTCTATAATAATATTATAAAGAGGAAATATTTGATTGTTTGTTTGTTTGCATTGAATAGGCTGAAATCTAAACTAGCAACAGTAGTATATTTTAACATATCCAAATGCCAGCTTCGTTGAAATACTGTTGAAGTTCATCAGATTTTTGTAACTGTGACACCTGTTTAACTCTAAACCCACCGCGACCGGGCTTAGTTAGTCCCCATACAGTAGGTATAGGAGAGTAACTGGATAAAATTTAAGGTTTATTGAAATATGTCCTATCTGCCTTTCACTGGCTCTCTAGCTAGTATGTAATGAAAACTTATTATCATATAGCCATAGCCAAGTAAATCAAAATCACCCGGTATAATAATATACCTAATATAATAATATACCTATAACTAGCTGACCCGCGCGGTTTCACCCGCGTTCCCGGGATAAAAAGTAGCCTATGTCCTTCTCCATACCATAGGCTATGTGCATGCCAAATTTCATCGCGATCGGTTCAGCGGTTTAAGCGGGAAAGCGTAACAGACAGACAGACAGAGTTACTTTCGCATTTATAATATTAGTTAGGATTAGTTAGGATATAGTTAGGATTAGGATTATTTTGGTGGTTTTAATTACATCAAAGAGGAGAGATGCAAGATGACATTTAAAGAACCTTTGCTTTGCACAAAGACGACGCTAATTTCAAAACAGTACGAAGGAAGATACAAACTGTTTTGAAATGAGCAAATGAGTGGTGTTGCAGGGTCGATTACTCGACGACGGGGATCAACCACGCAGAGGGTGGTTGGCCTAAGGACGTGAATGTGGTCGATCCGGAAGCGACGCAGCGATATCGACGGAAAATAGAGAAGGACGACAACTACATAAATTGTGTGATGTCGGCGGCTCGGGTGAGTGCTGTGGACCTATTTTCTTTGCCTACGTTACCGTACTAGGTTTTGATTTTAAAAGAATATTGGGTTAAATTGGGACACGTCTCTACACTGTACCAGTTGGTGACTAACAGCTATTTAGAGTGCGTTATTACGTCCTATATCAGACAGTCAGTACGTTAGAATTTAAGATATTTTAGCTCAGTGTTCTGTGGGACATTGAGTGACAACGAATGCCTTGGCGCGGGCTCGTAAGCTCGAGAACTTGTAAACGTGCTCTTTGTATAATTTTTGTCCACATCGTTTTCCTTTCTTCATCAGCATAATTTAAATACCTGTATTATTCTTATGTATGGCATAATACCTATATTATTCTAATAGTATAATAATACGGCATAATAGTAATGTTCATGTACTCCAATACGGGTAAAACTACAGGGCTAAAACCGCAGTAAGCATGTATGGGATGTATTTATATATTATTTTTGTAGCAGTCATCACTCATCATCGTTTGGTCGTTGGCAGGTTATAGAACACTACGTGATGCAGAACAACGCCATTGACTTGTATACGACCTACTACACAGAGCTGTCTCAACTGCCCGCGCTGGAGCATAAATCGTGTCGCACCGTGAACGTGTACCGTGACTCCGCCGCCGGGGGCAAGTCGGGCGGCGCGGGGGGGGCGGCCGACCAGATGCGCCCCGTCAGCTCCATCTGCTGGCAGCCCGACGGAGGGCACAGATTCGCCGTCACCTATCTAGACGTGAATTTTGACATGAAACCCCTTGCGCCGATCGTAGCGTACGTGTGGGACGTGGAGAATGCCAACCACCCCGAGGTGAAGTTGGAGCCGCCGTGCGGGCTGGTGGAGCTACAGTTCAACCCGCGCGACCCGCTCCTGCTGGTGGGCGGGCTGCTGAGCGGACAGGTGGCGCTATGGGACCTGCGCACGGGCCCGGCACCGGTGGGCCTGAACCCGCCGCATGTGGCGCACCGCGAGTACGTCCGAAGCGTGCTCTTCACCAACTCCAAGTCGGGCCAGGAATTCTTCTCGGGTGGGCCGGACGGCGCCTGCAAGTGGTGGGATATGCGCGACTTGAGTTTGCCCACCGAAGTTGCAATCATGCACTTCGTCAGTTCCTCCTTTGAAGAACAGACCATGGTCAAGGCCAGCGGCATCAGTGTGATGGAGTACGAGCCCACTATTCCCACTCGGTTTATGGTGGGCACGGAGAATGGTTATGTAATAAGTGGCAATAGAAAAGGCAAAACTCCAATGGAGAAACTACCGATCAAAGTGAGTTCTTGTTTTATTTATTGTAAGTACCTATAATATAGGATACAATTTATATTTATTTATTTATTGGTAGTGACGAACAAATTAACCCAAAGAAACGCAATGACGTTAATTTTGCTTGAAATCTATTCCGCCAATTTCCCACCACCGATAATGCGCTCTGATTGGCTAAGTCAAGGACACATGCGCTATGATTGGACAAGTCAAGAACACACGATGCAGTGCACAGTAAGGAACTGTTCAAAATCAGTGCAAAATCACTGAAAAGTTGCGGAATCGGATTGCTCGGTATTACTACTCTAAAGGGTACCTCGATGTATTTAGTAGATTGATTCGTTCAAATGATCTTTTGATCATGTGAATGTCTTGCTTCAGTTTTTTTTTTTTTTTTTTTTTTTTTTTATACTACTTAGGTAGCAAACAAGCATACGGCCCGCCTGATGGTAAGCGGTTACCGTAGCCTATGGACGCTTGCAACACCAGGGGAGTCACTCGCGCGTTGCCGACCCTGCAGAAATCTCTTCACACCCTTTTTGAAGAACCCCATGTTGTAGTCCATTGGGAAAACCACGGCAGGGAGCTCATTCCACAATCTGAGCGTCCGCGGAAGGAAGCTCCTTTGAGACCGCACAGTTCGAAACAATTCTGGTTTCAATGTGTGGGGATGGACTCCCTGTCGATGGCGAGAGTTGCGATGGTGGAAGGTAGCCGTGGGCATCATCTTAAACAATTCTTCAGAACACTGTCCGTTGTACAAGCGGTAGAACACACATAAGGAGGCAAAGTCTCTCCTCAGACTGAGCGGCTCTAAGCCGCTTGTGAGCTCGGGATCGTCCACTATTCTAGCGGCACGTCGCTGAACCGAGTCTAGAGGCCCAAGCTGGTATCCAGGTGCCCCCGCCCACAGATGACAACAGTACTCCATATGAGGCCGGACTTGCGACTTATAAAGTTGCAGTCTTTGCCCCGATGTGAAGTACTGCTTCGCTTTGTTGAGCACTCCGAGCTTTTTGGATGCCAGCTTAACCTTGTCTTCTAAGTGACTACGGAACAAAACGTCGCTAGTAATGTCAACGCCAAGGATCCCGATGCTTTTAGTGATGTTCAAGGACGCGTTCTGGAATTGTGGAGCCACAGCAAATGGGGTTTTCTTAGCGGTGAACGCGCAGGCTTGAGTCTTGGTGGGGTTGAAATGGACTAGGTTTAGTCGACCCCAATCGGAGACACGAGTTAGTGTACTCTCGATTTCAGACAACAGCCGTTCGCGGTTTTCCTCCACCTCGGAACGAGGGATATTAGCACGGCCCGTGTAATGAGCGTCCCCTGTACTGTCGTCTGCATAACAATGAATGCCGTCAATGGACAGCATATCATTGATATGCAGCAGGAACAGTGTTGGGGACAGCACAGACCCTTGCGGGACGCCGGCATTTATGTCCATGCTATCGGAGCAGCTACCGTCAACGACGGCTCTTATGCATCTGCTGGACAGAAAGCTGGCGACCCATTTGCATAGTCCCTCGGGAAGCCCGTATGCTGGTAACTTCGCTAGAAGACCTCGGTGCCAGACCCGATCGAACGCCTTCGCCACATCTAGGCTCACTGCCAATGCCTCACCTTGACTCTCGATGGCGAGTGACCAACGGTTTGTGAGATACACTAGAAGGTCGCCAGCCGAGCGACTGTGGCGGAAGCCATATTGTCGGTCGCTCAACAAATCGTGATCCTCTAGGTATCTCAAGAGTTGCGTGTTGATCACTCGCTCCATGACTTTGGAGAGAAGGGAGGTGATGGCGATAGGCCTGTAATTCGATGGGTCCGATCTATCACCCTTCTTGGGCACTGGGTGCACGTGGGCAGTCTTCCACGAAGACGGGACTTTCATTTTGGTGAAGGAAAGCGCAAAAAGACGCGTCAGTACAGGACACAATTCAGGAGCACACCGCTTCAGAACCACTGCCGGTATGCCGTCTGGCCCACTCGACTTATGGACGTCCAGAGAAAGCAATTCCCGCCGGACCTCCCGTTGGGTAATGCTTATCTCCGGCATAGAGATGTCACACCGCGGGATGGTAGGCGGTGTGGCGCCCCCGTCATCCAAAGTCGAGTTGGAGGCAAAGAGAGAGCCCAAAAGATCAGCTTTCTCCTTTGCACTATGGGCCAAGTGTCCGTCCGGCTTACGGAGTGGTGGCAAGGACGACTGACAGAAGTTTCCTTCAGCAGCTTTGGCAAGAGACCAGAAAGCTCGACTTCCAGAGGGAAGGCTAGTCAGCCTCTCACCAAACCTGCCGACGAAATCGAACTTAGCCCTGGCAATCATTCGCTTACTGAACCTCGAGGCAGCGTTAAATATGCGTTTCGCATCAGAGATGTTAGGGTCCTGATTAGTTCGGGCCGTGGTCCAAGCCTCATACAAGGTCTGCTTATTTTGTCTAGCATCCTTGCAGGGCCTATTAAACCACGGTCGTTTCTTCACCCCTGCAGCCACTAGCGGGTTTGGGATATAACACTCCATTCCCGCCAGTATCGCCTCAGCAACGGCAGCTGCACAGGTGTCAGGATCGTCTGATGCGAAGCATAGCTGTCTCCACGGGTACGATGCGTAGAAATCTCGCAATCCATCCCAATCTGCCGACTTGTAGTGCCATACACGTCGCCATCCGGGAGGCCGGGGCGAGTCAGGTCGAGCGCATGGCACTTGCGTCCGGACGAGACAGTGGTCTGATGAGCCAAGTGGCGCATCCACTGTCACTGTATAGTTGTCCGGTCGCGTAGTCAGCAGAAGGTCCAGTAAGGAGCTAGTATGGCTCTCAATATCTGGGATTCTCGTAGGAGAAAGAACCAGTTGTGAGAAGCCATAGGCCAGGGCAAAGTCGTGAGCAGTCCTCCCCGCGAAATCAGTGGTCCGAGAACTAAGCCACTCAACGTGGTGAGCGTTGAAGTCTCCTAGTATCACTAACTCCGCAGAGGGGTACTGCTCCAGTACTTTGTCCGTCGTCAGTTGCAGGTGCTCAAATAACCGTTTTGTGTCCACGTCACCGCTATGGGACCTGTAAAGGCACGCGTAAACTTTGGTGTGGCCACCGTGATCTACGCGCACCCACAAAATCGACAGGTCCCGGTCTTCCAGGCCATGGAGACGGCGACAGCAAATATCCTCCCTGACGTACATACATACCCCGGCACGGCGCACAAAGTTGTGCTCCAGCTTGTACCCGGGGTAGTGTAAATACGATGTATCATCAGGGCAGGATATTTGCGTCTCCGTGAGAAATAGCAGAGTCGGCTGTGCAGTCTCCAGATGTTGGTGGACTGCATTGATGTTCGCATGAAGACCCCTAATGTTGCAAAAGTCCATAGATAATATGGACGGGGAAGCCGCTGAGAAACTTTTTCTTTTATTTTTTCTGGCCATTATTTTTAAAAGGAGTATAAGAGATTTTTGAGAGGAGTCGCTATGCCGGCAGCGGAAAGGACAAAGCACAGTGTCACTCCGACAGAATGCTGCTCAGGTGATACAGTTTGTTGGTGCGGCAGCTGGAAGGGCCCCCGGTCCCCCCCTGATACAGTCGGCCGGGTCCACTCCGGTCTCCTCCTCCGGCACGACCAACTGCACCAAGGATTTTGCGCGAGGCGGTGGATCAGCCTCCCAGGGCGGAGATTATGTGATCCCTGGGTTCGGGACCCCTACAACCTGCGGGCGGCCAGCGGGTAGCCGTTTCACCGGGTCTCCCTAGCCGCCGCAACAACACGCCGTGCCTGCACAGCCCTACGTCGGTACCACACCGCTGGTCCCCACACACTGCCAGCACAGCGTCTCCTCATGGAGCTCTGGCGACCTTACTCACCGCAGGAACACAACACCACATTAAAGTGGTGTTATTTGGCTGCGATCTTCTGTAAGGCGGAGGTACTTCCCCAGTCGGGCTACTCCGAATTTAGAACGAGATAACCCGTTATGCCCTACCTCTCTTTGATTTTCACTCCCTGTCGGTACTAGGTAAATATAAAAAAAATATCAAAGAACGGGATCCTATTACTAAGCCTACGCCTTCTGTCCGTCTGTCTGTCTATCTGTCTGTCAAAGGCAGTAATATATAAGTCCGGTCACAGGGCTTATCATTTTAAAAGTAATAGGTAGCTAGTTACGATTTTCACAGGATACGTATTACCACAGTCTGTATTACTAAGTTGCATTTATTCAACGCCCACAAATCATAATAACTATGGTACGAAATCAATATTTTATTGCGCCTACTATTAATTTAATAGCAGTTTAGTTACAGAACCACGAAATTTAGTAAGTTATTGTACGGAACCCTCCGTGCGCGAATCCAAGTCTGACTTGCACTTTTAAGTTTGATTCACTATGACTTTGACTACTAAGAACTACCCCTATCTCATACGTTATGAATGTCGCTAAAATGTTTTTTTTATTTTCAGTACGATGCTCACCACGGTCCCGTCTGGTCCCTGGAGCGCAACCCTGGCTTCATGAAGAACTTTCTGACGGTGGGCGCATGGAGGGCGCGCGTGTGGAGTGAGGACTGCCACGATTCGCCCGTGCTCTGGTCGCCCCCGCAGCGGCACAAGTTCACCGCCGGCGTGTGGAGCCCGACCAGGTGTGTATGTGTACCTCCAACACTACCTACCACCAGTACAGTACGCCACACTGCACCGAACCTACCCAGTGCTACATGATGTGATGCGTGCGACCCGTGCTGTGCAGGCTTTCGCTGATACTGCTGACGCAGTGGAACGGCGTGATCTCTCTGTGGGACCTACTGCGGTGCCAGCACGAGCCCACGCTCACCATGCAAGTGTGTGAGGAACCGCTGCTGCGACTGAAGGCACACAACACGGTTCGTCCACTCATTTGTATAATGGACTTGAGATAAAAAGCAATATTTACTAATCTGACACCTTGCTTAGGGTGCTCTGGTTGCATGTGGAAGTCAAAAAGGAAACATCTACATGATCGAGCTGTCACAAGACATGACACAATCCGGTAAATCCGATAAGGGCCTTCTGACAGCCGTAAGTTTAATTCGTTATCATCATTTTATTGACGACAATAAACTGATTAAAAGATTTAATGTTATACTTATAAAATGTGCAGATACTCGAGCGCGAGAACAAGCGCGAGCGCATCCTGGAGACGCGTTTGCGCGAGATCAAGCTGAAGCTGCGGCAGGCGGAGGAGGGCAGCACGGGGTCGGGCGGGGGCGAGGGCGAGGGGGGGCGCGGGGGGCTCGCCGACCGCGACCTCGTCGACGCCTCCAACGACTACATGCAACTCGTGCGCAAGGAGCTCGCCGCCATGTGATTTCCCCCCTCACCGCACCGCACCGCACCACACCGCACCGCAACACACCACACCACAAACTCTACTTTTAATTTTAGTAGTAATTGTTTATATAGGTACTTAATAAACAGAAAATCTAATTTTACTTTACCATTTTATTTCGATGAAACGTAGGAAGATTATTTTGGAAACCTTGCAACCGTAGAAACAAAAAGACGTGTGGCACTCGGAGACTGCCGCGGTAAAGCTATTGCATAGCTGTTTTTATCAACTTATGCAATTATAATTATTTATTTATGCAGTATTTTTTTCCTTTGTTTTTTTTCTATGATATTAATTCAAGTTACACTTTTTGAGTGTGGTGACCGACAAGAATTTTTTTTTTTTCTTTTATTAAATAAATGAGAAGTTAATATATGCAATAGACAACCAATGCCAGCTAGAGGCGAGTTGCTGAACTAAAGAGACAAGCGTGATATTTCAAAAAGTCATTAAAAGTTCTGCTATTCATCGATAGATGGCAAAACTAAAAAGTATCACCGCTGTGCCGGTCGGAGTGGGGGGTGTTAGGTTTTTTCGTTACGGAATTTCTGAATTCGGTCTCCACGCTCAAGGCCCGCGATAGAAGCTATGCAATAGCTTAAAAATAATTTTCATCTCGTACTCTGAAAGTAGAGCTAAAAGGGACCATTTGTAATAGTCTTTTTTACCCGACTGACCCGGAAGGATGTATGTCTATTTCTTTGGCACGCTCTGCAGCCTAAACGGCTTGATGGATTTAAACATATGAGGTGTCGTTAGATTCGTCTTAACTGTGGGAGTGTCATAGAGGTATTAAAAACAAAAATATCGTGTATCGTGTGGGACGCCACATGCGTCGATACTGTAGCACATTCCCACCTAGAGTCGACATCCAGGGTGGCGGGCGCAGCTGCGACTGCAGCGGAGAGCTTAAAGCGGCGCAAGTATGCGGCCATCGGTGACGGCTACATATTTGCGCCGTTTGGAGTAGAAACTCTCGGACCGTGGGGCCCAGAGGCTCATAAATTATTCAAAGAACTTTCGACGCGCCTAATAGAAACATCCGGAGACCAAAGGGCTGGCTCGTACCTCGGTCAGAGGATAAGTCTCGCTATCCAGCGAGGTAACGTAGCCAGTCTTTTGGGCACCCTACCCATAGACAGCGACCTAAATTCCGTGTTTTATTTATAATCTTCTATGTGTAAATATTTTTATTTTTTATTTTTATTATTAGGCACTTTTCCATTTTTTTTTTGTTAGTTAATTAGCTTAGTTGTACATAATTATGTTACTTATCTATAATCTCTCTAGAACAGCGAAAGAGTTAAGTTCACCTCTTACCTACCTATTCAATAAGTCACTCTCTGAGGGTCATTTTCCCGATTATTGGAAAAAAGCATTGATTACGCCTATACATAAAAGTGGTAATAAACATGATGTGCAACAATATCGACCGATATCAAAACTTTGTCAATTTGGAAAAATCTTTGAAAAACTTGTTGTTCGTAATCTAAATTTTGCAATATCGCGATATATAACACCTCATCAGCATGGTTTTTTCAGTGGGCGCAGTGTCGATACAAATTTAACTACTTATACTGATTTTATTTTAAAGGCATTGGACTCTGGTCATCAGGTGGATGCTGTGTATACCAATTTTAAAAAAGCATTCGATAAAATAAAACATAATTACTTAATATCGAAGCTACAAAGGGCCGGTATACACGGTGATCTGCTTAGGTGGCTGGAATCTTACGTCCGAAATCGGAGTCAGGCTGTAGTGGTTAAAGGATACACCTCAAAAATTTTACCCATTAGTTCAGGAGTCCCCCAGGGGTCTCACCTGGGTCCCGTATTGTTTAATCTCTACATAAATGATATTGGTACTTCACTGGTAGGGTCAAATCATTTACTTTATGCCGACGACACCAAAATTTTCAAAATTATCAAATCCGTAGTTGATTGCCAAGATTTAAACCACACTATCCAAACATTCTATAAATACTGTATTAAACATCAACTTATCCTTAACCTCGATAAATGTTATACAATATCCTTTTCTAGAAAAAAAGACCCTATAAACTACCTTTACAATTTTAATGGAACGCCTGTAAATCGTGTTAGCCATATTAGAGATCTAGGTGTAATCCTGGACTCCAAGTTAACATTTAATATGCATATTGATAGTATAGTCGAACGGGCCTTTAAGCAGTTGGGTTTTATTCTAAGAGTGTCCAAGCCTTTTAAGCGTGCTGATACCTTAAAGATCTTATATAATGCGTATGTACGGAGCATTCTGGAATTTGGAAGTGTGGTGTGGAACCCCATTTACGCTGTTCATGTATCTCGGTTAGAAAAGGTTCAGAACAAATTTATAAAATCACTTGATTATCGCACCGGACTGACCTTCGAAAATGTAAGCATCTCTTCTTTAAGGCATAAGATGACATCTCTAGAGCTTCGTAGAAAATATTTAGACATTTTATTCTTGTTTAAAATATTAACAAACAAAATTGACTCACCATGTTTACTTCAGGAAATTAGCTTCAAAGTTCCACGTGGCGTCCCCTCACGTTCAAAAAATCTATTTTATATTAGCCCCTGCAGGACAAAATATGCAAAAAATTCCTTCTTTCGACGTGCATGTAGCTGTTATAACGACAGTTTATTGGAAATTGACATTTTCTCATCACCCCTTAGTTCTTCAACAAAAAAATTAAGGCAGGTGTATCTTATATAATAATATTTGTATATTGTGCTTAGTATATTATCTGTATTTCTATCTCTTTATATTTGTATTATTCTGTTCCATATTTACTATATTTTTGTATATCTTTTAGGAAACTTTAGGTCTTTTTGTGATTTTATTTTAGTATATATATATTTTGTATGTGACTGTTTGTTTCTAATAAATAAAAATAAAAATAAAAATAAAAAAAAATAATATTATATAAAGATTTGTTAAAATATCGTTATTATAACAATTATGGGTATCAAATGAAAGCTTGTGAACAGCCCATTCCATGTATGTATATATTGTTGTACTTTTGTGCTACCATTTTGACGCAAACTGCAAAAAACCACGTTTAATGCAAGCACAGTAGGTAGGTAGGTACCTACTGAGCGGTTACCGTACATGGTTGTTAGCGTTACTTTACCGTACCGCTTATTTACTTACGGCATGTATTTAACGCGGCGACAAATTAATCTGAATTTGGGATTTAAAAATAATTAAAGGAGGTACTAAAAATAATAGGTTGGCGACTAAAGTGAAGGATCATTTTAAGTAGAAAGTAGCAGCTAAATAAGCTTTGTTTTAATTTAAACTGGCAGTGCTTTTTTGTTTTGGTAACTGAATTTATTATTAGGCGAAGACTTAACGGCAGATAAAAAGTAGAAAATAGGCTTTCTTAAATTATACAATGAGGTTGTATATAAAGTAAACTGAGATGATGAGAAAATACGACGTGGTCATATAAAACACACTTTGTGCGACATTTTAAGAGCTCTAATTAAATCGGGGTTTTTAGATATCAATCAAATCTAAAGTAAGAGCTATGTTATTGTATTGTAAGGGACGTTATGTCTGGCAAGGGTTGGGGACTATCAAAAATGTCTGGCTAATGAGGAAACATCATCTAATTTCATCATCAAGTATATATAAAAATCAGCTTTTATACTATAACGTAAGAAGAAGTATAATGTCATGTTCATTAAGGATGTCTGGCAAGGTGTTGCCGCGATGTTAAGTGTCTGGCAATGAATGAAGTGATTTTTAATAATATTATGAAGGTAATACAAAAAATCAATCTTTATTATTTGATTAATTTAGATAGGTATTTTACACACCTTTAGTACCGTTTACCTGCCAAAGCCACGGTAACCCAAACTTCATAATGGTACATCGTTCTTACCTGTGTTGGGAGCATGCGCAAACAAACTTCCAGCTTTTATAAAATAACGAAGGTCTGGGGTTCACAGGCTCTTAGGCCATTAACAGTGTAGCACACCGCTTTTACAAGGATACAGGTCGAGAAAAAATAAATTACCTCCTCATACATAGATACATAACAGCTGATGGGACAATGTATGTACCTATATATGTTTCTGCCGGTAAATTTTCAGATCTTCTTTTTCAAATCGGGAACGGTAACTTGCCATAAATAGATGGGCTGATTCAAATACCAGGTGAGTTAGTGGAACTTATAGACAAAATTTATCCTGATGATAAAAATAGTAAACATAACTATGGAGTGTTGATGATAAATACATTCGAAGGTGAAGAAATTATTTCAATCAACGTGAACCTTTGTCAAATATCACGCGTAGTGGCGGGCAATAGCCAAGAACAAAGCTCTATATTGTTACAATAATTCGTCGCGAGCAAAAGCTAGTTT
>CATOBL010000225.1:44109-104120 GCA_951394255.1 Polyploca ridens | reverse complement strand
CATCGACACAATACATAGTCGGAATGAATAAGTCT
Source organism: Polyploca ridens (assembly GCA_951394255.1). Taxonomy (NCBI): domain Eukaryota; kingdom Metazoa; phylum Arthropoda; class Insecta; order Lepidoptera; family Drepanidae; genus Polyploca; species Polyploca ridens. The sequence continues at coordinate 104,085 of CATOBL010000225.1, read as the reverse complement.
ACATTTATATTAATTACATGTATAAATAACATTCAACTGAATGCAATGTTTTGAGTAGACAAGACAACTGCATAAAGAAAACGTCCCGGTGACGCCACGTTGATATCAATCCACGCTCTGTATGTCAGAGGCTTTAACTAATTTTATAATAATAATTCTAACACTTCAGCCAAATCTGTTTCTACTTTTAATAGTATACAGTATTTCTATAAATCAGAAGCAAACTCACGTAATAGTGACATAACATATTAGATAGAACAAAGACGAAAGTTAGTCAATCAATTTTATATCATAAATTCCCAAATATCTATATTAAAATAATAAGATTTTTAGATAATAAAGTGATGTTACCGGGACATAGCGAGGCGGTGTCCTCGTCGGAGCCGTCGGCGCAGTGGTCGACGCCGTCGCACGTGAGGTCGGCGCTCACGCAGAACTCGCGCTGCTTACATCGAAACTCCTTGCACCCGTGCTCTGTCACCGCGCAAGCAAAAACTTTAATCGACGGTGATGCTGTAGATAGCCATCTTGTGATACAAGCTTCATGAACAACGATGAGATGACACATGGATATGAGATCTATAATTGAGTGTATTCACGTGGTTCGTTATAGATAGTTATGAGTATTAATATACATAGTTAGGATGAGAGGTAATCCTTACACCATAAACAAGATCTTTCAAGTACCTATTATATTTTTCCTTATAAAACTTCAGTAAGTAAAGATTGCAAAGTACAAAAGTATCTTCAAATATTAGAATTTATATAAGTCTGCAGACCAGACAGGAAGCAGTCATTGTAATAGCGGCAGCAATTTTACAACAATGGAACAAAAATGGTGGAAAGACACTGAATGCGAAAGGCGAGAGATCGAACGTGATGGCACGCTCTCGCAAAGGCTTATGTCTAACTGTGGATTGTGTCCGACAATAGAGACCGTGGGATAATCACAATAATAATCTATTGAGACTCCTTCAATATAAATTTAATTTCTCGTTTTAACCAGCGCACTCCACAAAAACATGTTTTCAATAGGAGGAAATTTGTTATTAATCCGTAAATCTGCTTTTAAAATCCGCGCGCTTACAAAACCACACAATCGAAAGTGCTGACTCGCCGCCGATGCCGGGGAGAAAATTGGGGATTCATCCTCATCAGAAAAAACCACTCAAACAATAGGAACCGGGTAACGAGCCTTCGAACAAGACGCGCTCAGTGACGGGGCCCAGTTTAATTGCGCTGTTGAAAATTTTCTAACAGCTATAAAATTTCTGTAAAAGAAAAGGGAGAAACATAGAGTCGCGACGTAGCGGGGAGGATGCCCCCGACCGCACAATGGAGACTGGAGAGCTTTTGATCTTCGACAGTGGCACAGGGGGATCGTTCCTCCCTGTAGCGAGTACACCGGCGCGGCGCGGCGGCGTCCAGGTGTGCGCGGCACGTGGAGGCGCGTGTGTCGAGGGTGGCATGTATGAAATGCATTGTTTAAAATTTTATTCCGGGCGCCACTGTGAAGCGCGGGTGTCGCGCGTTTTTTTGTTGCATAATTCAATGGCATGTAAGCGTTTAAAAATATCGTGCTTTGTGAGCAAAGTCTCTTGCGTAGAACGAGGAATTTTTAAATTAGCCACGTTGTATATAAAGATGAGGATTTAGCATGGCGAGACGCGCTTATAATTTCAAACGGATTGCTTGCGAGATGAAGGTGATATATAAATATAGAAATTTATTTTTGCAATATAAATAAGTATTTTTGTCACAAAAGCTATAATTGTAGTACAGCAGATTTGTCCAGAGAAGAAACTCGACTCAATGTATGCAAGAACGCTCGACTCGAAACTCAAAGTGAGTAGGTCGGACGGATGCCCGCGACGGAGTTGCCGGATCGATTCCGGAACTATGTCCTAATGGTGTAACTTAAGACAAGTTTCAGACGCACTTCATTATCGGGCCCGACCACGCCTGCACCAGACGTGTACTTGCCTGCATTATGTAGCTCATTATCATTATAGATGTAAAAATACTAATGTCTTTTGCAACGCAATAGTGTAAATGAATCTGATGTTCATTATGTGTTTCATTCTACAGAAGTAATACATAATATCAAGCTAATATTGATTCTATGTTCACATGAACTCAATGTAATATAATAACGGCAAGACCTCCAGCTTCACGTCGCCAACATAAAAATATTACGACGTCTCATCTCTAGCGGACACTTCTAATGATGCCCTTTAGTACCTCGATAAATGCCACTCAATACACGTATTGCTTATAATATCCCACGATGATACGGGTCAACTTACTTATCTTTGGCCATAAACCTTGGTGCTTGATCTCTCAATAGCTTTTGAATGTGTCGACTATATAAAATCTTTGAGATAAGTTTTATAATATAGTTTTCTGATGTATTTTTAATACACTATCGATTTTATACTACACGGAGTTGAATAATTTCGATTTGAAAACAAAGTATTAGTGCAACTCAGTGTCATAGTATTACCACAGGGAGTTACACTATGGCCACTTTTATTCATAATACGTACTTGTAACTTTGTCATCATTTTACAAAATACTATTTTTGAAAAACAACTGTACTGTTTTACGCTGCAAACGTAATCTCCTATTAGTAATTGGAATTATAAAAATACTTTTAAATTAAGACCATCCAACCATCATTCTAAAAATTACTTATTAGAATTACCAATCGATGGATATTTCACGCTGCTTTAATAACGAAATCTTTACTTCGGTCCTGATGAGAACTTCGCAAATACCCTAAGCCCCAAGAAAATTCTTCTGAGACCCGTTGAAAGTTGTCAAATCCCTTGGAGTATATTTTTCCACACAGCCAAGTGGAAAATCTAATTGGTGTTATATACTAGAAGCTCAAAGATGTGTGTCTGTGTGCAAAGGCAACAAAGGTTTCCGCCTCGATGTTTTTGGACAATTTAATTGCTGCCTTTGTACATATCTCATTGTAATGTTATATTCATGTGTACATATTATTGTGTATTCCTTTGTTGATGATTCTTCTGGGCGGCTCCTTTCTGCGTTTACATTTAGGCTTTTTGACATTGAGCTTGTACGTTGAAGTTATTTGGGAATTATAATATGCTTTAAGTGTTCACTTTATTTGTTTGAGTAGATCAAACGAAAGAACAATTAGATAATGGTAAGATATCAGTTTATTGCTTTTTACTTAGTAATAGGTATAATTCCAAAATAGATCTAAAAGCCCTTTTTTACCAATCCATAAAAAAACGGGACTGTATAATTTTATTTGGTCCTGAAATGCCAATTGCCAATGTCATACAGACTAGTCAGAAAAGGACCCAATTGTATACAAAATAAAATTAATATGATGAAGCAAGTTTTACTTCGACTTCAGAGTCCTTCCAATAGGTTTTATTTCCCCGAACCACATCCCGTTTTCATACGATGAGGTAACAACATAGAATATAATATTAATGAACATTTCATAACACGTATTACCGTGGAAGTATCATAGGATAAAGAAAAAACTCGGGGGACCAAATAAGAGCGAGCTAGGAATCCGGAGAGCTCATTACTGGGTTCAATATCGTAGGTACATATACAATGATCACTAGCCGACCGACAAGTTACTTGGAGATAGCAAAGAGTATGAAAGAGATAGAGAGTGTGAAATGAAATACTAAGATGAAAATTATACATATATCCTTAAACTGCATTTATTTGTAGCCGTCGAAATTTCAAATGTGAACAGCACAGCAAATATTTTGATAAAAGAGATTGTGTTAATACATAACTTTTAGTTAGTTGCACAAACATTAGTGCCGGTATAACTGGAATATTAGTTGGTTCAAACTAGATGTTATTGAGAAGTTAACTAAACTCTAACTAACCATTGACAACTTTGTGCGGGGACATGACATCGTGAATATTGCTACGGTTGTGGATACCATCAATTATCAATTGAGTTGTTTTAATTACCGCCATAGATGCACCTAGATCACTAGTTATAGTTATGGGAACTTATAACATGACTGTATCGGGCGGATCCCCAAGACATAATACAATCAGTGTTTTCCGTATGCAATTAGTATTCAGAATACTAACCTATGCACAAATAATCTCAGAAGCATAAGAAGTTGATAAATTAACGACGTTGTATCCATTATAAATACAAGTAATGACGTTGTAAAGAACAAGAAAAATTCGAAATTAAAAGAAAAAAATACATGAGGTTTTCTTAAAGAACGATACATTTTTGGTGAGATAGCAACAGGTCCGTGATACAGAATCGAAACTGTCAGCGCTAAAGACGGGAACGAAAGCTGGAATCTACCGAACGGTAAGCAATAAAAATATATAGATTTATACAGGAAAGGGTGGAATGTGTAAACGAACTGCCCTGTCGGCTGTTCGTACGAATAAATAAACATTCGGGCAAATTAAAGAGGGCGATGAAAGAGGGTCGACGGGAGGTCTGGTAGAGGCAGAATTTTTACAAAATTCTGTAGTTACGAGTATTTATTGGGACACACGTTTAGTACCCATTATTGCTTCATGTGTTTGTGTCGTAGCGATTGTTATTTATTGCCTCTATTTATCAACAATGTTGCTATCAATATTTCACACTTACTAGAACTCAACGAAGGCATCAAGTAGTTGTTTTATAACGAGTACTGGTGCCGATTCTGTTGTAAATCGCACTAAACTAATTTTAGTCACATCTCATCTCTTTCCTACGAACATTATTGAAAAAGGATAGAACATATTTTAAGTTGTCAAATTAATCTTTGCCGTCTTATTTTGCGTGTATTCAGGCGTAACCGTGATCCCACCAAAAACATTCTGTAAAAAACTAGCCAAGTCTCGATGGAGCTGCTTGTTTATCTCTAAAAAGTAATGAAATCTAGACAAAGTCGTGCCAAGTCTAAGGTTCCTTACTGCGATTTCTTTATTATTATAGTTAATGTTGTGTGACTTGGCCGTTTTTGGTGGGATTTAACTTCTTTTTGTAGAAGAGGAAGCAGCCCACCAAGTTGAATATTTTTTGTAAAGGCGGTATGTCGATCTCTAATAGTTTGGTTGGGCTCTTGTGTTTTCTAATCAGGGTCACCAGGTACTCCAGATCTTCGATTATCCTAGTTTTTATAGTTTTCCCTTTATGTGGCCATTAAACCCTAACTCTGTACCTCTGAGTTTATGGGAAGTTCTAGTTCTATTTTGATGATCATGAGTGAGTGAGTGAGTGAGTGAGTAAGTGAGTCAGTGAGTGTCATAAATGCGAAACTTTGCTTTCGCTTAACTTCGGAACTAAATGACCTACAGACTTGAAATTTTGGATTTTAAGTATCTGATTATAGCTTACTGGATGACGAAAATTTCTGCGTTCTGGTCTTATCCAGAGGTTCTCAAATAGGGGCCTGAATATGCGGCGAAATGGTTCCAGTAAAGGATGGTACGGCAGTGTTTGCTTCGCGCTCGACTTGGCGGGGGCACTGCCGTGCCCCCCGATAGATGGCGACTAAATTTGTATTGAAAACAAGCATTGGACTAATTTGACAGGACTAAATTTCTTACATCCTTTTCTTATGTTCTTTGTTAGAAAGAGACATAGTGATATTAAAATTAGTTTAGTTGTGAACAACAGAATCAGGGCCAGTTGATATTAGCAGAATAAAAAAACACTCTGTAAAGTAAATTGGTTACAAAAGTACACTATACAAATTTCATTCTTAACATTTTCATTTCCCATTAAATTTCCGATATTTCGAGGACACAAGCAACGAGGACTAAAGCAACATTCGCTTGCTAATAGTCTTTGAGTATCATCCATTCCAATTTAAGCCCCAACTAAGCCAGCAAGTGGTTCAAATAGATCATTTGTATGTATTACTGGTAACAGTCCATAAAACTAATTTAACTATTCAACGTTTCAGTCAAAGAGGCGTCATGGCGCGAGGAAATTGAATCAATTTATTCAGTCAGTGACGAACAGTTAGCTCGAATACTGTTTGGCTCACTTCCTCTAGTTTTGATGAACAAGGCATTTTCATTATCAAAGATTATAGAATATATTTAAACTAAATCTGATGCAGGTTTATTAGATATTTACTATTTGATGGATTTCTATATCCAACGCTTTCTCTACGTTGCCGTCACTAAGTGCATTAGTCAGTAAATGTATTTTAATGTTATATGGGTATTTATTGTAGGGTCCTTGTTGAATGAAATAAATGATATTATTATTTGTTTGAAGATTATTTTTCTTTTTTTTAAATTAAATGGGCTTTCGTTTGGCGACTGACCCGCCCATAAGGGGCGATGACGAAGCCTTAGATGAAACATGCTTACCCAGAAGAAACCTATTCACTCTGGCCTTGAAAGTACCTAGATTTTTCATCTGAGTTTTTAAGTAAATATACCACTTATACATCCTTATTATTATTATTTGTATCCTCCTTATTATTATAATAAAGCGGAAGTTTTTTGTTTGTTTAACTTGGGCTAATCACTGGAACTAACCGTCGAATTTAAAAATTCTATCACTAACAGGAAGCTATATTATTATTATACCCGAATAGTATAGGCTACTTTTTATCCCGGGAACGCAGATGAAACCGCGGGGATGATTGATTTGTTGGGATATGTACACCTATTGGATACTACATCTGAATATTGAATCTCTTTGTCGAAGGATACGGGTAAAAACAGTCCCCGCTAAGAGCGCTATTCGTGTGAACTATTGCAGAAATGAAGGGAATACTGGGTCTATGTCTATGGGGATGAAATTACTGGACTGGATGCTGGGTTATATTTACTAGTCGCTAACTAAATGGAGGCCCCAAAACGGTGTCAAAAGGAGCAACATTAGTGTTAAGCTAAGGGTGTCGACAGGTATGCACTAGTTTCACCATAGTAAGTATCCTCAGAGGGTCTACTACGAAAAACGATACACGATAGCCCGATCGTCGTTGTCAAATATTAACCAATAGCAAAACTGACGAGACGTGAGTTTTGTGCAATTCTATTGGCTTATTAATTGACAACGATGATCTGACTGCTGTGTATCGTTTTTCGTAGTAGGCCCTCAGAGCGGACTTCCTCGTTATTACGCAGATTGAGTACTTCCACCCTTTCGATCATATAGCTCTTGTGCGTGCTCCACTTATTATTATTATTCTGTATTTTTTCTAAATTGGTGTCACAATATGTACGTGTCAAAACACTGTTATCTGATAGAAATCATACACTGACATAGATACGTACAAAATATACCAGAATGCGTAATACACGATCTTATAAATCATAAAATAATGATGTATAGCTATCGATAATGATAAAAGAACTTATCACGCACAACAATCAATTGTAATTGTTATGTCTCTAATAATCACTTAAATTAAACATGATAATTATTATAATTCACATTGATAGGACGCTTTATTTGGAGGCCAATAAATAATTTCACTTTGCGGTGAATTAAACTGTATTTGAACGATTTAATAGGTAATTGCGCGAATTTCAATTCGAAGGCAATTAGTGTTGGAACTCTGATGCTTTGACTGATCAAAATAACAGGTTGTTAGGTTCAATGGAAATTTTTAATAATTTGGCCTCTATGTCCACTTTATAAGAAGGCTGATTCCAATCCACTGCTAGACATCCATTATCATATCTGACACTGTTTTGAAGTCAGCAAAAGAACATGTCGTGGTCTATAGAAAATATTTCGCTTACTTCAAAACAGTGTCAGATAAGAGTTATTTCATACTTTTTTTTTCTTTTCTTTGCATCTAATTTCATAGGTTCAAAGGTTATACTGGGCACAACAATGATTTACAAGAGGAACTAACTAATTTTGATATATAACATAATGTTACCTTGAACCGAGACAGGCTAGAGACAACGGCAAGGTGGCATCACAATCCTTTCAGACATAATAGACTCTATTATTCATCACCGTGGCTACATTCATCTTGCATGCAACTTGAGTACCTACTGAGTGTTAATGGGAGAGGTTGTATAAATAAATCGGAGATATTCAGTGAATCTACCTATGCCTGCCTGTGTCACTAAGACGTTGAGAAACAAAATCAAAATTTGCACCTTGAGACACAGTCAATTCAGTTAGAAACAAGGTATTAGCGAACTCTGTTGATGATAAAGCTGTAGCATCACGAGGCAGACCAGCTAAATTATAAACCGCCGTAAAGTCCACACCCTAATCTTCTGTTATTGATGACGCCACTAAACCCGTGCTATCAAGACTTTCTTTATCTTTTGTGTTGAAATGTCCCGAACGGAAACATAAATAAGTAGGAACTTTAATAAAAGGAGAATACTGTTCATTTACAAGGACCCTTACTTTTATGTCCCATATTTTAGGCGTTATTTGTTTTTTATAGGCGAACTCATGATTATCTTTAGGTTAATGGTTAATGATATACCTACAATCGAATCGATAGTGGCACGTGGAATCTTTTAGTAGAATTTAATGGTGAATTCTGAAGCTGAACCGTAATATAATAGGTAAACAACAAAACATATATACAGACATATTAGATGAAATTACACAAAATTAAGAAGACAGTCAGCTAGCTGTCAATGATAATGCTGAAAGTGAAATTAATAGGAATGAAGTCAAAGAGACTGATAACACTAAATGAGCATTAATAAGAGTTTACTTGAATAGTTCCTGCCAGGATTTATGTTAATAATACTAATATATTCTAATTAAACTCAAATCTATGATTTTTGAAAAAGATGGAATAATTTGGACAGAAGAAGAATAAATACTCACTGGGGTCTTTGACGGCAGTGATGACGAGCTTGAACCCGTTCGCGTCGGTGCCCCAGTTGTCGGTGACGTACTTGAGGGTCACGAAGTTGCTGCGAGTGAACAGCGCCCCCACCTGCTGCTTGGTGTTGCGGCACGACAGATCCGCCTGGAACAACACACGTGATGGCCAATGATTTCCTTTGATTCTAGAAGCATGTGGTGGATTTCCTCAATGCTTCCTTTGCAGTCATTGGTAAGCAAACCCATTTTATACTATAGACTAGATGATTTAAGGAATACAGTTGAAAATTTCTTATGCGTGTCAAGTATTGTCAAGTCACCATGTCAATAAGGGTTTATTCAATAGTGATAATCTTGAAGTTATTCCTAAAGGGCTATCTAAAGCAGTCAAAACTAACACTAGTTGAGAGTGCCTTCAACTGAGAAGATCTGTCGTGACATCCGATAAGGCAAAACAGCAGCATGGAAATGTTTAAACTATCTTACTACTTCAAAAATCTATGGGTAAATTCAATAATGAACACTTGACAGATAAATGTAAACAGATTTCATTAAAAATATTTAGTTCCTATCATTAAAGATCTCGCAAATGACACAACATTAAAGGACTCGATTTAATTAATTAATTACTCAGTGCCCGTAGAATTCCCAGCACTTTAATCAACTTTCCGGAATAGCAAACGATCAGTTGTCATGAAAAGTTACACGGGCAAAATAAATAAAACTGAGCTGGCTACTCTAAATACTAATTTCCTTAATGGACCAGTTTCTTTAGTGAGACCACTGACGCGACGTAAAAGACTCGCAATGCAGTCCTACAATTCTTGGAAATTACTTTCAGTAAGTATAATTTGAAATTGAAAATGAAATGCAGATAAAAGTTTTGCATATGTTAGTTTTGAACGTGGTAACAGCACTTCAACATTCTTTATAAGCGCTGCAACCCACAGATGTGGTATATCTATATCTATGCTACAACCTAATCCAATTTCGTCGTAAAACTCAAATGTGTCAAGTCTACAACAAACCGTTCGCTCGGTCGGCTGTAGGTATATCGAGGCTTTTAGCGTAGCCTTTTACCGCTTACACGCTTTGTTCATTTCGCGGCGCGGTGCGGTTTGGCGGTGCGGGCGTGGTGTACCCAGTCTATCGCAGGTCCGGACGGTTTGCTTGATCGCTCAGGCACCGGCAATATTTTCTTCATCGAGTCGGGGCTTACTGAACGATGGCCGCATTATATCGCTGTCATATTTCAGCTAGAACGATCGCAGGGACGTGACGGCCCCCGGATTTGCCAGGGAATCCCTCCACCGCCATACATCACCCCGTCCGCGTCTCGCCGGCCGGGCCCCCTCGCCGTGGGGAGGCTACGCCTTCCACAATTCAAAGGCGTTAGTAGCACTGGACTTTTGCAGCTCTTATTCACCTCCTTTATGTACTCCGAGTTTAATAAAGATCGGGCTCTGGTTGATATTAAAAATTCTTCTGTGTTGAATTCTTCGCTTCAGATTACGGCGTCAAGAAATGAATTAAGACGGAACGGGTTTTTGTTATGCAAACTATGCTCCGTACCGAGAGGCGGCGGCGGCGGCGGCGGCGAGGCGCTCGCCTAGCCACCCAGCCGCGTATATTAGGGCTTCCAGCGCGGTAATTGCTTCTCGAGCCATGAGCTACAGCCTAGATAATACTGTAACACTAATGGCGTGATAAAATATAAAAAGCTCTTTGGTAGCATAAAATACGAGACCTAAAAGAAAATCTCAGAATAAGAAGTTTTACGAAGCGTAAAATAAAGCTGTAGTACTTTTTTTTTTTTTTTCTTTTTATTTATTTGGAGGTTTTTTCAATTTGAAAATGTCACCTCCGTAATGCTTCAAAATTACACACAAACACTAAAACATAAATAAGCACAGAAATCAAGTATTTCGGGCTCTAATCCCCGAATTAACCAGCTTGTAAAGCATCCTGGCCTCCTCCGAGGTAGGAAATGCCAGGACACTATTACACCAACCAACATCACTGGCAACTATATTTAATTTGATGAACATGCGCCATCTCCGGGCCTCGTTCCGTACACATTCCATAATGATATGGTACACGTCTTCAACTGAGTCACATTCTACACAATTTGGTGTATTTACTTTGCCCATCATAAATCCAAATTTATTTAAGGGAATGTGTCCAGAACGTAGCCTCAGAGCCGTAACTATATCGTGCCTTCTCATATTAGAAGACTCGTACCACGGTCGACGAAGTAAGTTAGGTTGAACGGTTTTATACCAAATACCTTTTTTCAGCGATCTCTCATCGAAATATTCAGACCAAATTTTTAAACAATTTTCTCTAACTAATTTTAAAAGATTAGAAAAATATGACAAATACTTCCAACAAATAATTGGATCACAAAGTTCGGAGGCAAAAAACAGCGGAACAACTTTTAGAATTTTAAAGTAGCCACTCACTCTTTACAGAGTCGTATGCAAGTGAAGATACTTTACAGTGATTGCATCTACCGAATTATTATTCAGGTCTCAGTGGTAACTTTAACTTTGAGGTTTAGGAGGGACGTGGGCTGAGCGAGTCCCGACCGCAAGTCGCCTGGCTCCCTATAGGTATGCGAGGCGACCTCGACGTATAATGGCGTATATGTCCCGGGATCATTTGATGTAAGTTGCGTGGCAGCACTTAAAGTTCCGCGGTGTACATTGTTTGTTAGTTATTGTGGCTAGCATCAGTGCGGGATAGTTGCCGAACTTAATACAGGTGGTCGGACAACTTCGCCCTTTGTCGACGCGCTCGCACTAGCACTGTAATGAATCCGTGAACATTGTTTTCTAGCTGGTAACGTATGCTTCTCTCGCGGCTACAAATTTATTCCATTTAAGTTTACGATTTTGTGGTCGCTTCTATTGTTTGATTGAACAAAGCCAACTATCGAAGTTGGGAATAAAGTTTGGATTTGGATCCTCCACACCGTGGAAGTGCTTTGCTATTTTTTATACTAACAAAAGCGCTTAACTGGGATGAATATGTAAGATATTTAGCTATGTTTGTATTTTCACCTGACTGATTTCAAACAAGCTTAGTGAAATTAACCTTGTAAACAAAGGATTTAATTACTGCAATTGGAGTATTTGCTGAAACGAAGTGTAAAATAACAGCTAATTCACGAATACATGAACAAAAAATTGGCTGAATTCTGTTTTCAGCTTAGTTTTTCTCACTAACAGAATTATATTTCTCTGGAAATACCTTAAAATTATATGATGTATAACTTCCTACCAAATAAAATGATAATATAAATTCAAGATACGACTTTGAAGCTTAAAAAGTATTATAAAGTTCCCAAAGTGAGCTTTCGTAGTCCGATAAAGATCAAACTTGAGTAACAACTGCGAATTAACATTCCAAATAGCCTTTCTTCAAGTAATTGGAGGCATAATAACGCTTCAAGTTTCCAGCTCTCGATACACTGGAACTTAGCCAACTCACGAGGCTGAGATGAGAAATTATTTTGAGATGGTATGAAAATACGCGAGTACTCTTTAAGTTAATAAAATGTAATTTTACGTCAAGTACCGAAGAAGAACTTACGAACATTTCACGGATTTCAGTTACAAAGTCAGTCAAGAAAAACTGATGTGACAAAATTATAATGTTTCTTCGGAAATAAATCAAAGATCTACCAGCCATTTTTAGTGACACATCACGTCTGAAAAGAATTCTTCAAACAAACAATAATTAGCACATCTTAAAGAGCAGAACAGTAAATAAAGGCGCAAAATTAAAACAAATAAGCAGCAATCCAGCGGCAGCAAAACTTGAGCCCGCACAATAGGAACAGCGGGCTGCGTGCGAGACCCGACCTCCTTTGTCCTCGCCGGTAACTTTACAGATTTGAATTTAAAATTCCTCAAACTTCACCATTCGCCATTCGTGTTAATTATTTGAAAGATGGGGACACACCTGACGGCTGTCTACCGTTTCGGACTTGAAAACAGTTCCCACAGTGCCGAGGTGTCCTAATTTAAATATTTCAACTGTTACTCCCCTAGTGCCGACTTTGTGAACTAACAATCTCAAAAAGTTTGGCAAATTAACTAATGAACGTTATGGATAGCAGTCACTTCGCTTTCTTGAGAGATTTTGTTTTTATTTGCTAGCCTAGCTAACGGTAAATAACATATTTTTATGACTGGATTTTAGACAATTAAGCATTAAAATAAGTAGCTTTTTTCACACAAAGGAATGTTAACAAGATAAAAACAAAAGCAAAGCAATTTCTTAAGATTGAGGTTTGAACATTTGTATTCTAAGAACGAACAAGAATGTTTACAACCCCCTGAAACAGGCTCGAGGAAAAATTACACCGAAAATGTTAACGCACATAACTCAGCGTGAAAACAGAAGCGGAGATTGTAATTCTTATTTTATTTCGTCGGTAAAAAGCGTGCGATTAACGGCCTAGGAGGCGGATTAAGAGTAAATTGAATTGTCTACGGCTACAGCGCTCCTGAGACGCACTACCCGGTACCCGGTAGCGGTACCCAGTACCCAGCTCTCATTAGCATAGCGACGGCGTCTTTAATAAATTAGCGGAGCGGTGCGAGCGGGCACGATGCGACACCGGCTCGGCAGCGGCAGCGGCACCGGGAACAAATGGAAGTAATAGGGAATTGCCGGGATAATTGCCGACGGCGTCGACTTGGAATGTCTCCAAATTAGATATGATATCGACGTCCCCGTTAATATTCATCGGGTTATATAATAATGGGAATTGTCGGCGATCGGAGTCATTATGAGAACGTGTAAACATTATGCGGTGTCACATCGGGTGTTCAGCCAAATGACGAATATACACATACACATTTATATAACACTAGCTTTATATCCCGCGACTTCGTCCGCGTAGATTATTTCTTTTTTCAAGATATGAATCATTGTAACAATATAGAGCTTTGTTCATGGCTATTGTCCGCTACTACGTGTAATATTGACAAAAGTTCAGCTAGATTGAGAACTCACATGCGAGGATGCCACATAAAACTGAACCAGTCCTGCCGCAAATCAACTCTAGTAAATTTCAGAGTTTTTCCCTGTAATTTATTAATAGCCATCGCGAAACAAACCATAATTAGGAACTGTTATCTTTTAAATTCAAACGGAAGGTGATTTGGGATCAATGGTATACGCGGCAAGAAGACTGTTTCTCGTCTGATAGAACCAGTAAATATTTTGGCCTCAATAACATTGCGGCGGAGAGCTGTTACTTGTAGTCTAGTTCCACAGCACAATTTTGGAGGCCTTATCTCTCTTTCTCTCTATAATATTTCCCTCATGTCTGAGGATCGTGGTCAGCATCGGGTTTGCTTCTAGAGCGGATGATCTGCCTCCACCGGTTTCTGTCCAACCCGTCCCTTACGACGGTGTAAAACTTGGAGGACGATGAGTCTTTTACTTGATCGGACCATCTAGTTGGTGAACGACCACGTAGCCGTTTTCCTTCCAACTATGATCAGTTTTTCCAAACTTTCATCGCCTTTGCGCACTATGTGGCCGAAATACTAAAGAATACGTTGGTGGCATAGGATTGATGCATTGTTGCGTTTAGCGGTCCAAGGTATTTTCAACATCCGTCTCCAGCACCACATCTCGAATGCATCAATCCTTTTTCTTTCTCCAGTACCTATTGTCCACGCTTCCACTCCATACATGAAAATGAGGAATACCAATACTCGTATTAATCGGATCTTTGTTTTAATACCAATTCCTCTCTTTTTCCTGATGTTGTTTAGGTGAGTCATTGCATCCTATGCTATTTCAATACGCCAATACCATAAGCCAAAATAATAAAATTTGTAATTTTCACTCCAAAAATCATATAATAAATTTATCATCATATAATAAATTTAATCCCCCTTTTCACTCCTTAAGGGTTCAAATTCCAACAACACCGATATTAGTTGCGTTAGTTTATAACCATAAACTTAAATAATAAATTGAGTGTACTTCCATACACAAATTCATCCCCCTTTTTACCCTTTCGGCATCGGAATTATCAAAAACGTTGAGGCACATATAAATTAAATTTCAATCATCAGCCTAAACACAAAATTTTAAGGTCCTAACTTCGAAACTGACGGACTTTCATATAAACTTGCATCCCCTATTTTACCCCCTTAAGGGTGGAATATCCAAAAATCCTTCCTTAGTGGTTGCCTACACTGTGTAATATATTAAGTAATGTTTACTTTGAAACTGAACGACTTACATATATCCCATACCTTTTCACCCTGTCGGGGGTGGAATTGTCAAAAAAGCTGAAACATGTATAAATTTATTTTTAATCGTCAGCCTAAATACAAAATTTGAAGATCCTAACTTCAAAACCGACGTACTTTCATACAAACTTTCATCCCTTATTTTACCCTGTTAGGAGTGGAATTTCCAAAAATCCCTCCTTAGTGGATGCCTACACCGTATAATAATATATTTAGTGAAGTTTACTTTGAAATTGAAGGACTTGCATACACAACTTCATCCCCCTTTTCCTCCCTTCGGTGGTGGAATTATCACAAACGCTGAGATAACTATATATCAATTTTCAATCGTCAGCCTAAACACAAAATTTGAAATCCTAACTTCAAAACTGACGAACTTGCATACAAACTTTCATCCCTTATTTTACCCCCTTAGGGGTGGAATTTCCAAAAATCCTTCCTTAGTGGATGCCTACACCGTATAATAATACATTTAGTCAAGTTTACTTTGAAATTGAAGGACTTGCATACCCAACTTCATCCCCCTTTTCCTCCCTTCGGTGGTGGACTTATCACAAACCCTGAGATAACTACACATTAATTTTCAATCGTCAACCTTAACACAAAATTTGAAGATCCTAACTTCAAAACTGACGGACTTGCATACAAACTGTCATCCCCTATTTTACCCTCTTAGGGGTGGAATTTCCAAAAATCCTTCCTTAGTGGATGCCTCCACTGTATAAGGTATCTTTGTGCAAAATTTCAAATCTCTAGGTCCACCGGTTTGGGCTGTGGGCTGATATATCAACAATCAGTTTATCATTTTATATATTAAGATTTTACAAAGGTATTAAATATGCGGAATATCCATCAATACTAACCAATAGAATACAATACAAAATGTATGTCTAAGAAATTATTTTCAAAAAGAAGTTTTCTTTAGACGCTTACCGAATTTGGTTTGCAAACGTAAATTAAAAGGTATACTGGAAGATTCATATATAATGAGAGAACGGCTAAAAGCTTTTAGACTGAAATCCGAACACCGCAGGTCGAACCCAAGCTCTGTCGCACTATTATCATAAAGTCTAGTCGCAAGCAAATTATTAGCTTACAATAATAATTAAGGAACCTCTTTGTATTATCAATCATATTGGCACCTAGAGCAGGATATCGATAGATAGCGGTCGGTGGACTATTTAAGGTGGTTTTTGACGAAAGTACTAAATTCGGATTCTCTCTAGCTTCGGACGAACCATTCTACTAGTTAACTAATTGCAAGATTCCTTAAACCCTGCACAGGAGACTAACCTTCGGCGGTGCGGTGGCATGAGCACCATCATACACATACAAGTGATCATTACAGTCGAGCTGCAAAAGGTCGAAGTGCAGCATGAACCGCTGCAGGATGCTGTGCGTCTGGAAGGTGACCGTGCAGTCCAGGTTCCTCTCGTTGCGGGACCACACCACGCCACCGTCAACCTTCCTGTACTGTCGCTGGAGGAAGTGGTCCTTGCACAGGGAGTCCATATAATCTGTTGGCAAGGAGGGGTATGGTTAGTTTATGCCTTGTTTTATGTTAAATGTGGTGGATGGTAATAGCTTGTTAAATAACTGCAAGGACAGTAAGGGCTATCAACTCTCTCGATGTTGATTGCTGATGATTACTATAGGCAAGATATTAAGAAATTGTGCCTACCCCTATTCATTTTCGTAAAGATATGTTTCAAATTATTGTTCTAGTAATTTTGTAATATTGACGAGATTTGATTAGTATCCTAAAATTTCACGTTTGACGTCCATTTCATGGAAATAAATATAACCTATGGTGGTAAGAAAACAAAACTTAAGTGTAATAGGATAATTCAAGGGTGAAGAATAGGTAATGGTTCAAGATATCAAAAACAGGATATATTAAAAACAGGATATTGAAAACAGGTACAAACGTATAAACGCTAGAAACGTCTCTATAGTGTTTATGCCTAACATAACAAAGTGCCTCCACCATCCATATTATAACCGCTTTTATAACCGCTTGAATGAAGAGCAACAACCAGAAACAAGAAATGTCGAGAAGTATTCCAACTATTCTTTTAAGTCGGCCTACTGACATTGTTACCAGCGAGATCTAATAACAGAATCCTAAAATAACTTAGCGAACATTATTGTTGCTTTGTGAGCGAAACTCTTCAAAGGTAAGTAATTAATATAACAGTACCTAAGCAGCGAGTGGGAGTTGGCTCAGACACAAGCATTCCTAATGTAATATCAATGAAAACAAACACGAGAGAGGCTGTTACGAAAACGGATCACATTCCTCTAAACCCTTATCACCTTCTAGTTTAATATCTAAGCTACTCGCATCACAGACATAGCAATCTCAACTGTACACGAGAAAGTTTAGAATTCAATTTCGTAGCTGAGTATGTGTACCGATAAGATGTATATCGGTACTAAGACTCTCGATTTATCAGTTCTCACGTCTATCCGTGCTGTGAACCAGATCTCTTGTGGCTGTATCTAGTGATACACTTATCGTTGTTTCGGGAGACCGCATCGCCTGTTAGCCATGTAAGTAGAAATAAAATTTGTAGAAGTTGTTAAAATAACATGTACTTCAGAATTATCTAAATTATTAAATCATGATTAAATAATTATTGTTTTTAGGAGTGGCTACGGCGCAGTGGTGGTGGTAACTCTCCTGTTACTGGCCGGTGCAACATCAGCACCGACTCCTCGGGTTATCGGTACCTTGGTGACCGGGGTGACCACTGGCCTGGAGGTGCCGATGGATGTCATCGCAGGGACGGGAGTCGGGAGCGGTTCTGTACAGTTGGTGATCAATGTACATACAGACAGCAATGGGAATATTGAGATTTATACTAATTAGGAAGAAACACATGAAAAAGGAAGAATAAACAGGAAGAGAAAGAACACCATTTGTTGAGGATGGAGGATAAGCAATGACGTAACAAATCTTCTCAAGCAAATAGATAATTGTAAACAGCCAGCAACAGTGTGCAAGATAACTAAACAAAGTGGAGACAAAACTAATGACGAAGCTAGACGTCACACGGTTAAAGACACTGATAAAAACAACACTTACTGACAAGATAGCAGCACTTGAAGCAAATCCTGAAGACAGTGAAGAAATTTCCAAGCGGTTTGTTAAAGACGTTGATAGTATGCCTCCATTGTACTTCAGCAAAGTAAACGTCACTCATTTAAATAAGAAAACACTACAGTCTCGTATCGTGTGGCACGTGACGCATAAAGGACAAATAACGAGCAAAACTGTGGAATTCAGAATGTTAAGTAAATAGAAGTGGAATGGGAATGCGTAGAGCGTCAAGATATAATATAGGCTTATCGGGTGTGTTACGAAGGAGTGGAGATAAAGTACGGAATTGTTAACAATTTTGTTGAGATGTGATTCTTCAAGAAGTA
Organism: Polyploca ridens; assembly: GCA_951394255.1. Taxonomy (NCBI): domain Eukaryota; kingdom Metazoa; phylum Arthropoda; class Insecta; order Lepidoptera; family Drepanidae; genus Polyploca; species Polyploca ridens. The sequence goes on along the minus strand of CATOBL010000225.1, from coordinate 85,581 downwards.
AATCCTTTATGACGGAATACTACAGGCATATAAGATGACAAAAAGTAAAGTAGTACAGGTACAAAAAATACCAGGTGCCACCTAATAATATTACTGAGCAAACCAGTGATCCTATAATCTGATCGGTTTATCACTGGAGATAAGCCAAAATATATGTCAGGTTTATGCAAACATGACAAATATCAAAACGATAAAAATACTACTCAACTAAATATTGCAAGTATAAGCAAGAACCGGGTTCGTTTAGCAAATAATAACAGTGAAATATTTACATTTTATATTAGTTGATTTCATCAACTGCCAATAAAGTGGATATTAAACTAGATTTGCAATAAAAGCGACTTTAGGACAGGCAATTTTCGCGAACGATTCGCACGCGAGCATTGTTGTGACTGTCGCTTAGGCCTGGAGCAATATTACGTGCGGAGAGTAAGCGGTAGCGGCAGCGGAAAAGTTCTAATAACGAGTGTGTGCGTCAAATCTTTACAAATTAAACTGCAACGTCTTTTTTTTTTTTTTTTTTTTTTTACTCTTTATAGGCCTGTGTTTGACCGCAATCTCACCATGATAAGTGATGATGTGGCCGAAGGTGGTAAGCACACAAAGCTTAGAAGGTCTCTCCAACAGTCTACATGTGCGTTAGTGTATGAATAACTCTCAAACCACTGCACGGAGTTCAGAAGGTTATGGAAGTAGGTTTCATAGTGATCAGAGGGTTAGTGACAAAAGGGTATGACCATTTTGGTGAAGTCAGAGATTAAAACTACCCATGAAGGCGGAGCCACAGGAAATGAAATAAAAGTGACTAGATAAACTTACCAATTATCCATTTGGCATTAACTTAAGTGTACTCGAGGTATGTGTCTTGTAAGAAATATCATCAAAAGAAGAAATAAACTATGTAACTCATCTTAATCAACATTTTAAACTTCATGAGAACAGTCATGAGATTTTGATTATAGTAATATCATCGAGGAAATCTCTTTAGAGTAGTAATACCGAACAATCCAATTCCCCAACTAGCCTAATTTTGAACAATAAGGACCAATCACTGCATCGTGTGTTCTTTGACTAGGCCAATCAGAGCACATGTGTCCTTGACTTATTCAATCATGGAATAGATGGATGGAATAGATTTCAAGCATAATGAACGTCATTGCGCTCCTTTAGGTTAATTATTCGGTGAGCAATATAAACTCAAACTCGGCTATACCGCCCGCTGATCGCTTACATGATGTGTCCAGCTCATACAATAGGCACTAGACCTGGGTGCTGCGGACGCAAAACCCTGTATGTACAACTGGTACGACCCTACAATGGAGCTTAGCCGGGATTGCCGCTACATTGTTCCCGCTCCAGTTGCCACCATTTGTGTAGTGCAATTTATTTAACGGCCGTACGCTGAGGACGTACGTACGGCCGTTTAATTTTTGTGCACTACTTTTAAGTTTAGGTGTAAATTAATTTCCTTTTTATATTTTTTAATAAATTGATGGAACTTTTTTAAATTGTTTTATTTTCTTAGTTCATAATTATTGTAAGATACATTATTGTGCATATATTATATATATTTCATGATTTTGCCCACATTCTCACCATGGTAAGTGATGATGTGGCCAAAGGTGGTAAGCATATTTAGTCTAGAAAGGAACTGGGTCTCAAGTGCAGTTGCTAGAACAGTTCGTGCTTGGCGAGTTTCTACTTAAATATGGTAGCCAGTTAGAAACTAGAACGGGTTTCCTATTTTTTTTCCTTCATCGACAGCTGAAGCTCAGTACAGTGTAGGATTCGAACCCATGCCTTTCGCAACAGCTTTAGACGTCAGTACCACTGAGCTATCATCCTCTTGCGACTTGTTTTGATGGAGTGATTCATATTACTGCTCTTGACATTTCATTGACCGCCGTGGTTTTTGGGGGGTTCTTCAGAAAGGGTGTGAAGAGATTTCTTCAGGGTCGGCAACGCGCGAGTGATATTCCTGGTGTTGCAATCGTGCATAGGCTACGGTAACTGCTTACCATCAGGCGGGCCGTATGCTTGTTTGCCACCATAGTGGTATAAAAAAAAATATTATGAAATCCATGAAAATACTACCTACCCTAGATTCTAAATACCGCTAGAAAAACGTGGAATTGTTTGAAATAAAATATTTAATAAATTGCCCATTTGTTTGTCGATATAGCTGAATAATCAAGTGAAAGTAATTTTCCATTCATTTTGATCGATTGAGGATTAAAATGGATTTACAAAATCTAAAGCACGGTAATAAATTACTCACCGAAAGTTACAAAGTGAATTAACCGATAACAGGAAGATAGTTAAATGCTGGATTTATCGATCCTCAGAACAAGTTGAGGTAATTAAAAGATTATACCTAAATGGATTATTTCTCCGATTATACGTATTGTGAAATACAATCTAACTGATTGAAATGCATGGAGTACGGGTATTAGCGAAACGGCCAAGCCACTTATATTAACTAAGGTGTAGAGTTTAATAAGATAGGGCTTGTAGAGTTAGGGCGTGTAGAATTATAAGCTTGGCTCTACATGAGATCTGATAAGTTTATTAAAGTGCGAGCCATGGTCTCGTCTTGGCAACATTTTACATGAAAATCTTTTTTTGTGGGATATATTTTATTATTTATATTAGCCGATGTAAATACTTTAAATATGCGACGTGTATAAAATATTGTCTGTAAGCTGCTGTTAATGTAATTTCATCATTGGAAGGCATTAAAATCCCTCTTTTTTACTATGTATAATTTGGAACCGGTGTAGAGCCATTTGTTAACGTTCATAAGTGCCTTATCAGGGCCTAAATTGAATAAATGCTTTTTGAATTTGAATTTGAATTATACCGCCATCATATGAATAAAAGGCATTTTTTCATACAATATTGTAAGGACACAATGGTAGATAGATAGTACTTGCTAATAGAATGCATCAACGGAAGACACTACAACCGAAAACACATTCAGTATTAAAAACTGCTTAGCCGAACAAATTCTTAATCCTGAAACCAATAGCCCTGAAAGCTTGCGAATAATGTGCCGATGTCAGCGGCAACCTTCGCTCGCACGAAGAGGCCCGAGGCCTCCCGAATCGAATCACTATTGATGGTCACAATCGGATCCATTCCAGGTTATTTGCCATCCGGATTATAGGAGTCAATCAGGGTAGCTGCTTCAATCACATTACAAAATCTTGCCTTATTTCGGTTTTGGGATAGGTGAATTATGTGGTATATTTTAAAATATTTTTATCTGTAATTTAGAAACTAAAAGGAAACGTAAATCGGAAACTTAGGACGGAAATTTAGGGTCGGCAACGCGCGAGTGGTACCCCTGTTGTTGCAAGCGTCCATAGGCTACGGTAACTGCTTACCATCAGGCGGGCCGTATGCTTGTTTGCCAACTAAGTGGTATAAAAAAAAAATGAATAACTATCGTAATAAGAGTAAATTGTGACGACCATATAAAAACTAGGCGACGCCTATATCTTGGTAGCCCGAATATAAACCGCTTTCCTTCTCTTTGTTTTCGTATATAAATTGTATTCTTACCAAGCAACCATCAAATCGACGACTCATAATTCCAATAGGTATAATAAACATTAGTAGATATTACGTTAGTTACCAAGAACTCGTTTCATAAAGCTCGTCAACTCCCAGGCGAGATAGTATTGACTAATTACTTAGCGTAAGACAAACTAATTAATGTTGACGCTGCCGAGACACTAGAGTGAGCGACGGTATAACTTCAACTATCTAATACACGAAAATTATTACACTCCATTTGATACTAAGTTTGGATAAGAGTTTTGAGTTATTCAGTAACACATCTAGAACAAATATAAAAGTGACTAATTACATCTTTATAAAACTAATTAGATTAATTGACCGAGCGAACGCGAAGCGAGAGCGAAGTGTCTCCGTTTCAGCTTCGAAAAAAATACTTTCGTTGTGCGAATGTTCAGCTGTTCTCCTCTACAGCAGGGCTATTTTAAAACGTCAGAATCGATATCGGAAACGGATTCAAAAAATTTCGAGGCGAATTTCAGCGATTGCTATTTCAATTACCGAAAACTTTTCGATGAATAGAATTGATATTTCCGTAAAGAAACCAAAAATATTTGAATTCGGAAATTAAAAAAGCAATTGCGGAATATCGTCTCGGTAGTTTTTGAATCCGTTTCCGATATCGAATCCGAGCGTTTTAAAATATCCCTGCTGGTCGCATTTCTCAACCGATTCTCTTAAAATTTTGTGAGCAAGTTCGGTAATTACATATATGGAATTCTTTTGTTTTGTAGATCAAATCTAAATCGACGAAGAAATTCCATATAATTATCGAGATTCGCGAGGTCTACAGCTTAGAGAGCCACTCCACTAGTATATTTATTCTAATGTCCATTTAAAGAAAAAAACTACGAAAGATTCCAGGATTCACTAAGGACTAGACGTGACCATCATTAGTAAAGAATACGACTAATATTATCCTTACCGTTACCTGTATGTGGCATGTGGTCAAACACAAGCTTACGCAAAGTAAACAAACTGCACCGATTTTGACAACGATACATAAATGAAAAGAATAAAGATAAACAGTAGAATCATATGACAATATGAATAATGAATCAAAAACAAATAATGTGTAAAAAGGGGATGGAAACAGGATCGACAACTGTTCAAGTGGGGGACATTAAAATAACTCAAAAGGGACCATTTTCATGTCGGAAACACCACCCAAATTCAATTCATCAGTTCAATATTAAATGAAAACTTTTTAATCCTAATTACAGATGGCATCTCAAACTGAAGATAAAGCATTATTTGAATAGATGCCATTGTAAGAGGGGGGTCCGTAATCCGGGCATCGTCTGCAATTTCGTCTGCCACCAGGGATATGGGCTATCGTACATCGGTTCTGCCGGGGACATATCTACTAATGCTTTTTTAACACAAGCTAGAGATGTCCAATTTATATACGATTCGGATTCGAATACGTAAACAGGTTTTTGTTTTGTAGATTTAAACAGTACTAGCCTTTGACGGGAATTCAGTCTTCGCTTGTAAGAAGAGCTTGTATTATGGCAACTTACTGATATTCATATGCTACTTGTAAATCAGTATCACGTTGGCATTCATGTAGGCCAACTGATTCTTCAGTCTGTTTTGTATGGGAAACTATTTTTCACTAACAATATGGCATTTAAGCGTTCTGATTTCTTATATACGATGCGAATATTTTGAAATTAGTTTACATTAAAATCGTTACATAAATCCGAATGTCTCGGAATGTACCTGCGCCATCTCTATAAGTAATGGTAATGACGAAGGTGACTCTCAAATTTAGACGCAGCGACAACGGCGAAAATGCAAGCTGGCGATCTATTTAGATACATTTTACGAGGGTGAAAAGGTTAAGTTAACATGAATTTCAACTAATATAAGTTATATTTATTTTATCTGTAGCAAGAAAACATGTTAAAAATAGAGATCTACTGTAGTAATTTTAATTAAATCTAATCAAAAACAAACTTCACACAATAATCCTCACTAACGACTTTTAAAATTGCTCTCAAATCTTAGACAATTTAATAACTTTCCACTAATCTCTTTCAAGATCGTTAACAATTTGAAAAATACAGCTAAATCCTAATCTTGATCGTGTCCATCACTACGGACGGGAAATGAGAAGAGTGAGACGGCGATATTTCACATCTCGCTCGACAAAACAGGCACGATGCGGAATTGCACTTCGGGTGTGGCCACGGAATACGCGTGTGAAAGTAAACTGCGAGTATGATTGTACCATAACGTCAATTTTAAAGGTTTTTCTTTATCGATTTAACGAAAATCTAGGTACCTATAGCTACGTATATCCCAATGGGTATTTTGCTGCAAATAATTGTAAAAACGCATCAAAATCTATAGCTTACTTTAAAACAACTAAGCACATAAACAAACGGATATACACATATGGAGACGGTGTAGAAAAATACAAAGATATTTTTTGTTGTGTCAAACCAAGGAAAAGTAACAGGGTTCAATAGACAAGAAGTTTCTTTATGTACATAAATATAGAGAAGCACAAATGTTTCTGACATGAATAGTCAAACTACACGATCGAGCAATAACCGAGATCATTAGGAGAGTTTTCCTTTGAATACATAATACAAATAAGTTTTTATTTGTTCCGGCGCGGTGGCGGTACTGTTTTTGATCGTTCACTATTTCCTTACAATGAATTCATGGGCGTACCCGGCAAGAGGGTTTAGCTGGTTAAGTAAATATAAAAGATAGATAATAGAGTTATTATTATTAATCCTAGTATAACTACGATATATCGAAACATTCAGTAACATACTAATTACCAATTGTAGTAAGTGAATTATAGTTAGTGAAACGAAAGAAAGTGGTTAATTCAATTTTAATAACAATCGACGTCAGCAAGTATTTAAAAAGTGTGCATATTTGATTACAAAAAATAATGGATGCAAAACAATATACAGGGTGATTTTGAATTACTTAGCTATTTTAAAGGAGTCCACTCATTAATAAAAAATAAAAAATAAATGTTTTATTTTTATATATAATTTTTAAAGAAAAAAATAAAGTTATGACGATCCAAAGTTTTCTCAAATTACCGAAATCGTTGGTCTTACCGCGCGCCAATGCGCTATGTCACATAGCTGTCAACAACCGAGAATGTTAGATACTGCCTATGTATGCGTAAACACGAACATCATCCAAATTAAATATCCTATACATAACTCTAGGTATTCTTACCCTTATTTATAATTTATAAAATGAAGCCACAAAAATACAGTAACTCACTTTTTTATTAACTCAATTACAAACATACTCATTTTATCATAATTCTAACTGCATCGTTGTAACACTTTAAAACTTTAGGGCCAACTTAAGGCTAATTTAAAATCACATTGAACTGAATATTGCAGTTTATTGACAACTTATTATCTGGTTTTAAATAACACACTTCCACTGATCTGCAACCACAGAGCGCACAGTTGTGTGGAGTGGCGGGGGCCGCGCGGCATCGTGTGTGATGCAGAAGCCCTCCATTGATCAAACTGATAGTGTACTCCAGAGAGTTCCATAATTATTCAATTAAATTTAAACATATTTTGTATCACCCAGAAACGACTGTTGATCTTCTAAAACGTTGCCCTAGCAACCTGTAACCAGAGAATACCTGCGTGCGCAACTCAATTTTTTTTTCATAATCATAAATTATTTCAAATAGGTTGACATGAAGTATTAAGCTGAACGTACACCTAAATACGCCGTAACAGATGCACGCGCTGCAATGCTTTTTCTTGATTCTTTGTATGAAATTAAAAGAGAAAGGAGGAGAGGTTTCGTATAAGGACACGATAGACAATCGGTAGTACAATTGTTACTCCGATTTGAGGCCTTTAGAGCGGCTTTGTAAGACGAGTGCTTTGTTAGTAAAGAATTCAAATGAGAAGAACATTTGAATGTCTCAAATCGAAAGAATTAATTCTCTTATAAAATTGGATCCACCGACTGTCATCAGACCTTTTTAGCGAAATAGGCAATTTTAGAGTTTATTTCTAGGATTGGTTCGTTTAAGGGTTATCAACCAAGTCAAACGTTTTAAAAAGCTATCCTGTTTTCTGCTTACAAAGCTGACATCAAGTTTTCTTCTCTTTCCGACATAAAGTCGGCCGGCGATTGTATGATGTGTACGGGCTGCCTAATGTATTGTTAATAATGATAGAAAGATAAGTTTCCTCCTTAGTGAAAATGAAAAATAGAATTTATTTTAGAAGATTTTAATGAATGACAGATTCTATTCGATGACAGTTTTTATTAATCAAAATACTCGAAATGTAAACAACATTATGAAGAGTTTATTCCTGGTATTACTTAATTTTGTAAATGGAAAATAGAAAAATAATATGGTGAAATTTTAGTAGGTATTAAACACAATTTCCACCTAGTGCGCGTTACGAAAGTATTCACGTATTTCCGCAGCATATTTCAATGTTCTGGTGACGTCTACCAGCTGAAGTTCAAGGTCAACTACTTGTTAACGTTATCCAGCAATGTGGAGTATTTAGGATATTCTTACGACAAAATTATGAAAAAAAAAGGTTCTTTTTTTTGCATGGATGTGTTCTATTAGTGATTCTGATCCCAGGGAAAAAAAATAGCTAAGAAATTCAAAATCACCCGGTATATGTTAATATTGCAGATTGAATCACGTGAAACTATTGATACAACTAGCGAAACACTACAACTGTGCAGAATTAATATTCACAATTGAAATGAAAGTTAACGGGTTTTGAGTGTTGCTCTCCAATTAGTTGATTCCAGGACGAAAACTATGAATAAGCATTGATAAGCATATATAAGTATATCACTATAGATACAGCATATTGTCATTAAATTCAAAGCTAAGTTCTCAAAGAAACCATACAGTTAGCGGCAAACCTAGCTGAGAAATAAAAGCGGTGTCCGCTGTGAGTAAACGTGAAATATTAACAACGGTATTTCTTACGACAAGTGGCACTATAACATCACGTTCCACTTTTGTGGTGTATCCCCCTCCTCCGTCTTCCGTCCTGTGGAAGCTCGGCGCTCACTTTAGACTAAATTATACAAATGACGTTCAGCGGAACTTAAGTGTTCGCACCACTCCGTTACTCATGATGCGAGCTTGTGGAATACGGTTTGAGAACGAACGGTAGCGGGCAGATAGAAGCGATTTTGCATTTAATATAGAGATTACAGACATTTGATAGAATAAATATGTAGAAAGAAAAATGCCATGCAGCTAGAAAATCTAACAACTGACGAGGTAGAAAGGTACACGTAGTGAATATCTTTTCAGCCAGATTCTGGGGGTAATAAAATGGTATGACTGCCCGCTTCCGCTGCATCGCACGTAATCGCCAGTTTCGTAGCTACTACTTAAATCTCCTCGCTGGATACCCTGTACAAACATTGGGTGGAGAAAACTGAAAGTCGATGTTCGTTCTAAGTAATTACGTGGTTTTAATGTTTCCCCATTTTCAGCTTTAGTGTGACTTTGTGATACCGTTTAATGCGTTGAATTGCAGTTTTAATTGCGGTTTAAGAGTAAATACAGTACTTTTAATGTTTTTTTTTTTTATTGTTTATAGGCCTGTGTTTGACCGCAATCTCACCATGGTAAGTGATGATGCGGCCGAAGGTGGTTAGCACACAAAGCCTAGAAAGAACTGGCTCTCAAGTGCAGCTATCGGAACACACCGAAAGGTGCTTGGCGACAGATTTTCAACTTGAGGGTGGTAGCCAGCCAGGCGGGTACTACAAAGTACCCTACCACCGTGCTATGGTTTCCTCACGATGTTTTCCTTCACCGAAAGCTCAAGCTCATTGTAGGATTCGAACCCGGGACCTTCATCTCGGTATCCGACGTCACTACCACTGAGCTATCATCGCCTTTAAAATGTAGACGACAAATTACCGAAAACGTCCGACAAATCGATAGGTATTTTGTACGGATATTTACTTCGTAGATAATATTTAAAATGTTATAGAAAAACGACAGACGATGTTAAGTTATCCAATCTACAGTACCAAAAATTGAAACTCTCCTTTTTGATACAAAAATATATGTAATTCATTTTCCTTAAAACGAAAAAAAAACTTTTACAATAGCGCTTTTGGAAATGCGTGATACAAATAATTTTATCCGTGAACAAAAAGCCCGCATTTGGTAAACGCAAACATTTAAAAAAGTTCTAAAACAAAAGTTCCGTTGCGGACATTCATAAGTGGCGGGAATAAATTACAGAATTTTATATTTCTATCGTAATTTCTTTTATTTAATTGCTTTGGAATTTAGTATAGCTAATGGGATTTAAAGCTGACTTCGATTTTTCGTCGATAAGTACAGCCTTGCGTTGTTTTACTTTCGGCTTATTTTGTAAAAATGTTACGGTGTTTTAGCATAATGATAATTTTTAAGATCTAGGAAAGACTATTATTTTAATTCATGTTCAAATTCAATGTAAAAAAGTTTCAAAAAAGGTCACGTCTTAAAAACGCGATTCAGGATTCAAAAAGAATTGCTTGTTTGACGAAACTCCAGGCAATATTGCAAAAGAGCCAAGTCTCGCGAATGCAGTCTACCAGTTCATCTTATTCAATATCCTTGTTCTTTAGGCGTCTAAAAATTCAAGGCACGACTCACGGCATCGACTAGAATTCCTTTTCCTATTTCCAGAGAATATTTGATAAATATAAATTCCGGATCGCTCGCTCGATTATTTCTACAAAAAGTCGGAAGTTATTTAACATTTCAAGTTAATAACGGCTATTTTGCTGTGATCAATGATTGAAGAAGGCTGCTAAAATTTAAGTTTCGATCAACGAGAACGAGTGTAACTAATAAAGTAAAGAATAAGTGATGTGAAATTTAAGATAATAACATTCTGAGAACACCTAAAGAATTTATGCTCCGAAATCCGGTGTAATAAACATGAACCTTATATAGTTGCACTATATATCACGGAACTATGTTAGGTACACTAACAACAGTGAATACACTAGCCATGCCATTGCTAGTACGTTACGGAGCCGACACGCTGACCCATTTACTGGCAGACAGCTCATCGATGTACAACAGACCTAACTCTCACCCCCCTCCCCTCTCCCGGGCTAGGTAATGCTGAACAATAATTACCGCGGCTTATTATACTGAATTTCGTTTGAGACTGGTAATTACCGTTCTGCTTAGTAATCCTCGGACTGTGGCAGCGGTTTTTGTTTGAAGTTACTTTCTGGCTCTTTGATCCTTATATTTGTGTGTGACATACAGTAATTAACTTAAATATGTATTAAATGAAAATTACATGTTAAGGGTCACCGCTCACTATAACAGCACGGCTACGCCTCGGCATTTACCTTGCCATGCAAGTGAGGCCTTTAAATCGTAGGCGTTAAAGTAAATTTTACAATGACTAGATAAAATAGTTGACGCCTCGTGGCAAGCGCGCTTGCCGCTACAATATATATAGGATATTCTGTAGTACTGGCAGTACCCTCAAGTCTACTACCGTCCACAAACCGAAAAGTTGTAAAGAAAGTCGCGCCGCAGGTCGTGGGTTCGATTCCCACCCAGGACATCCATCTGTGTGCATGAACATGACATGTCTGTGTATGTCCTGAGTCTAATTATGTATTTACAAACAAAATGTAGAAACCAGATAACTGATATACTACATATCAGTTATCTGGTTTCAAAATCAAAATCAAAATCAAAAAGTCATTTATTCAGTTTAGGCCCTAGTAAGGCACTTATGAACGTTATATTGGTACATAAAGTTGAATTTACCACCGGTTCGGAATACACTTAAACTGAGAAGACTCCGGCAAGAAACTCATACTCACTTTCCATAAACAAGCTCTGCTTAGTTTGGGATCAGATGACCGTGTGTGAGAAATGTCCCAGGATATTTATTTATCTATCGCATACAATATGGGTAGCAACAGTCGGCCATCCTGGAATTGCGGTGGATCGTCTTATCAGCCTTGTGATAAATACAATAATTATGTAATTTGAATTGAGCCATTGTATTACAACTCGGCGTACAATAATGTAAGCTTGCTAAATACGTATATGTAAAGTCAAAATTCACAGGTACAATATGTATGTAGATGTGAGTATGTAATTCCGGAGCATTCCTTTAATTCCGACCGCGGCGCGCCCTCGGCCTTATTGTGCGCCTCCTCTCCTCTGCGGCTCATAAAACCAGATAGTAATACAGGTAAACGTCCCCAAATTGGGTTAATTTAACCATAAGGGGTATTACCAGGGGTACCAGAGAAAAAAGCGCTAAAGTGATAACGTTTACTTTGTGAAATTGAAAATTTGTAATATAAAGTATTTACGAGCTATCCCTGCTTTATGGGCCGTAAAATGGCGAAATTAATAATACTCGGACGTCGGTTCGGGCGCTGTGCGAGGTTTGCGAAAGACACGTTGTTATACTTTATTGGAAACAAATTACATCCGTGAATTGCGCTCAAAAATTGATAGTATAAATAAACTGAATCATTTAGTAAACAGTAATCATCACTACTACTTGAAAAGAAATCATTTTCTTTGAAAGAAAAGTTGTTGAACTTTCTTGGGTTAAAGCCAAAGGAAAGCCCAAGAGACGCCACAGGAAACATTGTACCGACTTCTCGCTTACCAAATATACGAACGAGGCAACCTATACCTACGTAAACACAAATATAACGTACGAAGGTATGACATAACAACATTATAAACCTTACTATCGGATAATGTGTAGCGTCCACTTCACTCATCCTAAACGAAGTCGGGTGTATAGTGTATGCCCTATCTAAGAGTAAAGGGGCGCGGGGCGACGGAGGGTATCGACCCGGGCCATTATGCCGCCGGGTCGTTCACCCCGCGCGCCCCTCGTAGCGCCGCGCGCCGCCGTAGCCTCCTACGCCGTAGCCTCGTAGCGTCGTAGCCGAAAACATGGAGGACGTTTTTTTCGACCGTTTTCCTTCGATATTGGACAAGTGACTGTTTGTTATTTGCTTTTAAGGAAATAATTTAGGGAAAATTACATTGTATTTGAATATAATTAGGAATAAGTTCAAATACATCAGTGTTCGAGTCAAAAGACATACTTATGTGACGTACTCTCTCACTTTGTACGTGTGTGTAGGAACCCGCTTTGATGGCAAGATTACTTTCGCATGGCACGGGAATCTTTGAGATGTTCGAAATTGAATTTCTTCAAAGGGCTCGCACATATCGGTGAATTAATCGTGATAGATACAACCAATTTATTAATTGAAGAGTAAAACTGTTGTTGGCTATGTATTTCATCAAAATGATTGTTCAGGTCAGCTCAGTTAATCACATTCTGAAATGAAAACAGAAATTCAACTGTTGATGTTGCAATCAAAAGTCATCCTATTCGGTACATAGAGCTAGCATGTTTATAATTAATGAGGTAGGCTTCTAAACTAGGATATATTACTATTAAGTCCTGATCCAAAAGCGGTAAAAGTACATTCATTTATCAAACACTCACTCGAAAAACACAAAGCTGTTTTACCAGCTTTAAAAACACTCAAATGTAACAAATTGCCGGCTCGTCCTGCTTTATTCACTCTCGGCGTTCTGTTTAATGAATGAAAGAGATGGAATATCGTAGCTCGAGTAAGCCATCGAGTAGCACTGAGTCACGTGTATCGGCACATAGCACATTTACGCGGGTTTAGTGGGGAAGCGTGCGGATCGCCAATCGATATTTGGCACATACTACGTGCGAGAGTGCCACTTAACGGTGGTTTACCACCTGCCTGTGACCAAGCGGTTACGAATAAACTTCATGTAGCGCATGCTTTATTGTTAATGTAAAACGAAACAAGACTTTATTAGAGTTTGGACAATTTTCAAAATCCTCAAACAAAAGACAACAAAACTGGTCAGTTGCACTGAAAAAAATTGACTAAAGTGACAACAAAATTTTGACGACCAATAACCTAAACACAGTCTGTATAGGTTATTGGTCGTCAAAATTTGTGTTACTGTTAAATAAAATTTTGTTGTCACTTTAGTCAATTTTTTTCAGTGTGGCGAGTTTGATAAAACCACTACCTATCACGCTGCAATTCATTTGTGTAAGTAGTTAAGTACATGTCTCCATGTCCTGAGTCTGCGTGTATATCAAGTGTGTATTTAAAAAAAAGTTGTACCTAATTAATGTATGTACTACTTATATCAGTTATTTGGTTTCCTTAGTACAAACTGCTTAGTTTGTAATCAGATGACCATCTGTGAAGACTGTCCTGGATATTAAAATAAAGTGTCAGATTTTTTCTGACGCTTGCAAGTAATGCGATGACCTTACCATCCGTCATGATGGGACTTCATGAAATGAAATTTACTTGAGACCTCTTTTGCCTAAAGAGTGATCACAAACTCTACACACCGTAGTCAAAATATGTGGCTTGGCCGTTTCAATACAACAAGAACTATTGAATAACAGAAAAGTAATGAACAGTGAATACATATTTCACCTTACTCCCATGTAACGGTAGCGAAACGGCCAAGCCACATATTTTTACTACGGTGTGTAGAGTTTGTGAAGTTAGGGCTTGTAGAGTAAGTGCGTGTAGAGTTATAAGCTTGGCTCTACATGAGATCTGATAACTTTTTGACAGTACGAGCCATATGTCTTGGCGGCAACATTTTACATAAAAATGTTTTTGGTGGGATGAAATTTACTTGAGACCTCTTTTGCCTACAAGAGTGATGAAGGCTTATGCTTTTAAACTTCTTTTGTATACTTTGCAATTAGTTCCTCAAGCTTTCAACTAACTAACTAATACCGCAGCCAAATAACAATGTTGTGTTCCTGCGTGCGAGTAAAGTTGTCAGAGCTCATCGAGGAGGGGGGAAGAGTCGGTAAAGCGTGCCTTGGATGTTGTAAGGGTATCTTGAGATGCAACACCACAAACGTCCATATGGCTACGGTAACCGCTTACTATCAGGCGGGCCGAATGCTTGTTAACTGACTTAGCCGTATAATAGTTTATGTCAAAAGATTCCGCCTGCATAAACTCTATAACTTCAAACGATAGTTCGCGAGAAAATCGTCGTTGAGCTATACTAAGTGTACTTATCTTTATGTCCTTAACTGTATCAGAAGCAATAAGGATCTCATGTGCACAGAGTCAGTATTATTAGTCAAGGTATTCTTTGATGGAGTGAGGGCGTGGATTCCATGAACCGACCTTTGCTCCGGGGCGGCGTGAATGTGAGATATGCGCGATATTAGATCGGCCCGTACGTGCGTGCCACTTGACAGCTATACAGCTCGTACTGAGATTAATATCACACTGAATATCATGTCGTGTTAATATGAACAATTTATTGAGATGTTTGATGGCTGCGAAAACCATTCGGTGTGAAGTCACTGTTGCTTGTTGTTATTTGAAGCTGAATATGTATATTTCACGGAAAACGACTGCTATTTTATTAAATTGTTTTTCAAGTTTGATAACCAAGCCGATCATTTGCCTGATAGTAAGTTGTCTCCACCGCAAATAGCATTACCAACATCGAGGAAAATTCCTAATGCATTACCGACCCCAGAGCTCTTTTCATGCCTTTTTCTAAAGAACCCCATGTCGTAACCCTGCAGAGAAATGGGGAGTTTTTTTAACATAATAGCTCATTATATTCTGCAGTCGTATTTAAACGCTAAATGCCCAAAAAGAAACAGAAATATCAAGAGCGTGTCTTAACACACAATATGTACATTTTGTCCAGGCAGTACTCCAACAGTTACACACGTACACCCCAAACTCTAGATATAATAAAAAGTAAAGGCACATGAACAAAATTAACCACAATCATATCCCGATACCGTCCTGTCATTCAGGACACGTACTTACCCATAATTGGGGCTAAATACTCATCGGGAGTACATTCATGGGCAAAACGGTGCGGGCGGAGGCTTGGTGCGCTCCCTGGTATATCTGGGGTATCGCGCACCCCCGCATTAACCGACAATATCTCAATAAGCCGACGTCAAAATAAACCGTTTGAGCATTTCCGTCACGTATCGGTTGCGTTGCGTATCGCAGCGGAACGAGCCTCAATATTCGATATTAAAAGGGAATGATGTTCCGCGCGATGTTCGCCAGATTAATCGTACGTTTTATTGGAACTATCACTGTTTTCGTAACGTTGAAAAATGTGTTTAGTACGACGAGGTACAAGTTTTGCTTGGTCAGTATATGATAGTACTACCTACTCTTTGGAATGCTCTATCTACGATGCCACCCTTCACATTCTTATGGATAGCGTTGCCAGGCGCCAGAATAAAAGCGAACATGGTCAGGTTTTTAAATGCTGGTCCGGACAAATTAGGGCCTATCAGTCCTGTCCGGTTTTTGTTAGGCTTTTATGTCTGGTAGCGGCGGTGAGTTAAATTTTAAGATTTAGATCAAAAACCCTTGGTTTTGTAACCCAAATACCTGGCTTTAATGATTGGTAATATTGTGCGCAGTATTAACATAAAAGCAATCTCAAATATTGGCAAATATGCGAGCGATAACTCATAGCGGAGTTCTTAAAACATCGCGTAAAAGAAACTCCAACTTGATCGAGTAATTTCTTTGTAAATAGGGGGACTTGATATTCGGTTCGCGGCCCCGGGGCGGGGGCGTGGAGTCGTGCCCCTGGTATCGACAGCCGGGCGGCCGACCCGCGCCTTTTTGCGAGTAACCATGTGATTAATTAACCACACTGGGACGGCCCGTGATTAATGCCTTTCACCACAAAAAAATACACGACCAACAAAAATCAATTTCGGCGCGAAAAGCGCGTAGTTGCAGTTCTATGTGATGAAACGTTAGTTGACGAATAGAATTTGAAGAGGGTGTGGCTTGCTGGGATTTGAATCAGCAAGTTGAAGTGCTGTGGAATAAGATGCTCGAAAGTGTGTTAGAAGGCTGAAGGTGATTTAGGTTTTTCAAAGCGATGACAGATATTAAGTGTCGTAGAATGCCGTAGCTCCTCACTTTCACTTCTTATTTGAATGGCACCAGGTGTGTATAATTTACACAATTTCGCCAATGTCCGGGTTATAGAGGACCTCCTTTCCAAAGGCCTTCCAAATCCTTTTTTAACGGCGCCTAAAAGCTAAGTAAGGACAAAAAGAAAATTGACGGGCATTTGTCCGGTTCTTAATATTAGTTCACCGCGTCGTGTCAAACACAATTTCCCGAATGACGTAGGCCAATTTATTATTAGATTATTAAAACAGTGTAAGTAATGATGACGGAGTAAATAGCGGCATTGTTGTAACACAGCGAAGCCGATACTGTGTTTAAAATACTGACGTTAAGAGGACTCAATTCGTCATACTTTTCATACGAAACCTCTGTACTTATTATGGCGTTGTTAAACATTTTTCGTTAGATGTTTTGAACAAATTAGTATCTTTTGCACTATATCTAGCCGTGTATCTAGGCGTAATTAAAAAAAAGTGCGGAACACATTCAGTCTAAGCATCCGAAAAACAGCGTTTTTGCCTGAACTTTAGCCATATCTAATGTACCTATAAATTGTAAAAGTAAAGAAAACATTTAGATACCAGGCTTGCAAATGTATTGGAAATTCTAAATAACTAACTATTTTTTCACAAACTTGTAAGATTTTTTCACAAGAAGTACACGCCCGGAACAAGTTTTATGAATGCAAAATCATGAATGACGACCTAGCGAAGAGGCCGCGAGTGATCAGCGGAATTTACCGACTGATAACCGACGGCTCTGATGCTATCTCTCTTTTTTCGCAGTCAAACATTACGTTGGATGAAACAACAAGCTTTTAGACAATGCTCGCGTTGAAGTTGCGCCGGCCACAGAGGGCCGCCTTAAGTAGCCGGACTCACGGAAGGAAACGATACAATCTACGAGTAGTGGTAATAGTACCACGTTGCGGTTTCAATTCCTTATCCCATTGTTTACTTTTTCTAATCATATTTGTATCTTATGTTAAATTGAAAATTTCAATTGGAGTTGAAAATCTGCTGCCAAGCACAGTGATTCCGTAACTGCATGCACTTGGAAGGATGTTTTTTCGAGGCTTTATGTTTTCTCACTCACCACATTATCAAGATTATAGACAACTCAGTAAGTGACAAGTAATAATGTGACCAGAAGTAAAGACGCAACGTGCATCTGGGGGCACGGAAGTGCCCCCCGCCAAGACAGCCAAGCGAAGCGAAAGGGCACTACCTACCTTTTCTCGAAGCGCTTCGTCGTTTTTTTGAACCCCATTTTGTTTATCTGGTATAATCCAAACCCAAGTTGGTTTGGATTATACCAGATAAACAAAATTCTCAGAACATGATGTCAATAGTGAACTTATTAAACATATTAAGTTTCAATAACAAAGCTCTTATACTTTTAAGTTTGTGAAGTTAGGGCTTGTAGAGTAAGTGCAAGTGGAGTTATAAGCTTGGCTCTACATGAGATCTGACTTTTTGACAGTACGAGCCATATGTCTTGGCGGCAACATTTTACATAAAAATGTTTTTGGTGGGATATTCTTATCTTATACATGCAGATTTATTTACGTAGAAAGAAATGGTTTCAAACCAAGATTGATGGATGGATTTAAATAAAATAGCGCGAGTACTTCGGATTAGATTAAAAAAGGTTGAAACTTTTAGAATAAAAAGTTGTTTTACATGAGATCCTCCACAAAATGTTAAATTCATCCACTTTATACAGTCCACGAGGAAATGTAAATATGGAATGTTTGAAGGGATTTACGCAGGGCAACAGCTCACCACCGGTTTTTACCTGCCTACCTTTATGAAGTACCTTTTATTTACTGTCCCTTTTAAAGTAAACAGGACTACATAAAGGACGCCGTGTCCTTTAAACCCTTTGAAGTTGGTCAAGAATCTCCAAACAAGTAAGGGATACTTGGAAAGTAATCATGGAGCGGTTTATTAAATGTTTATTAATTCTTGGGTCATTTTGGCATTAAGTATTTGAGTAGCTTTCTGTCTCGTGGTTTCATCCACAATCTCCTACTTCTGAATTTTGAAAAACCCTTCCTTAGTTCTCTCCCTTTCCCGCTCCTCCGGTAGTGTACAAAATTTCAACTTTCTAGACCCTCCGGTTTGAACTATGCATTGAAACGTCAACATTTCACTTTTTAGATGCCGATCCCACGGAGAGAGTTCTGTTCGTTTCTAGTTCACTGTAATCTATGCGGTGCCTTTAACAGTAAAAAATGTGTATGACGTGTGATCGGTAGCTAATATTTCAGAACTCTAGATTGCTTACTGTGTGCACAATAGTGAATGTGGAACGCAGAACTCTAGTATTCTCTCTGTGGGATCGGCGCCTTAGGGTTCCGAACCAAAAAGGTTGAAAGGGAACCCTAATGGTGCCATTTTGTAAGCAGTAGCCTATGGACACTTGCAATACCAGGAGTATCACTCGCGCGTTGCCGACCCTGAAAGAATCTCTTCACACCCTTGAAGTCCAAGGAAGGTCGGAACTCTCGGTGAGCAAATCAGACTCAGACTCCCACTTGGTTTTATTATAGGTACCTATAGGATATTGATAGAGGCATCGATACGTAATATTCGAAGTTGAAATGTTCGCAATTTAATTCGGTATCAATTTGAGCTGTCGTATTTTGACCTCCGGTTCACGGTGTAAATAATTTCGTGTTTTAAAAATATAATTATGATTCATATCCAACGGATGTAGTTACCTCAAATGAAGATGAGGCTTATGATTGAGTCACTCGGAGATATGACTATAAATACAAAGTTACTTGGTACCCATTGACCAATGTGAAGGCGTGAAAAAGGCTAACTAGCGGTCCGAAACTCTTGTAAACGAAGTCAATCACAAGCATGATATTGAGTATTTTGAATGGTAAGTCAATTGAGAATTCATTACAAACTTCACATATATACAACTTGATAAATAACAAACGAATTCCAAGCAGAACCAAACTACACATACAGTAGTACCCAACTGATATGGCTTACCGATGTACCTGCGCAGAAGATACATTTTCAAAGCGCGAGAAACGCTATTGGTCGGCAGCTGCCGCCATGTTAGCGCGCGCCGTGCGGAGGAACGTGACTTGCGAGTGAGACGGAACTAACAGCTGCAGTGTATTATGAACCTTATAGTAGTGATCTATGGTTGATTGTAAGTTTTAAGCATTCTTTCGTTTTCTGTGCGAACGAAGATTCACGACGCGCCATATCAGTTGGGTACTACTGTACCATAGTTATGTTAAGCACTTTACTTTAAAAAAGTTTGAATTTTCTAATGCCCGGTTTCAATAAACAAAAACGAAGCGTTTTGCTTACCAATGGTAAGTTTTTTTATTGCCAAACAGGGAATATATATTATTTCGTAAGCTAATTTTACCTGTGATAGCTACTTCCATATGGGAGGGTCTGCTATATAAAGCTTTGAGGTATTTGCTTCATTATTAGTAAAGATATAAGAGTCTTAATTTTAATAAATCTTAACCGATACCGGTCCGTAAATTATTGAAACCGGGCCTAAGTCGAAGAGTAACTTCGGAACCGAAGGTAGCTCCATTAGTTAGCCTTCAGTCCTAAATAAAAGGCTTTGACTTATCCTAGCTAATCTGAACTAAACTGAACTATTATTTGGATGGGCGTAATTCACAGTCCTCGTGTAGGATCAAAAGTTAATACAAATACGAGGCATTATTATAGATAATGTTAGATAGGTGGCTAATCGCAGATAAGTGGGCCACAGCGGCGCGCGCGCGTACGTGGGGCAGTCGACATGGGCGCTCTTAAAGTGGTAGGCATCACTGCGGCAGTTCTGGCTATACTCGGCCTCTCCGCTGGTAACATACATTTTACTTTGTGTTTTTAGATAGCTTTATAACTAATGAGTTACTGTGTCTAATATATAATAATAAACAAAAAATCCACTAAGGATTGAGGAGTTACTAATCGCGCGGTACATTGCTTCGAATTTAAAATTGAATATGGTGTGTTTTTTGTTATTTATTTTTTCAGCTAATGAAACTATCATTGATATGCAGTTTTTTTTTATAATGGATAGATTTATTTATAACAAATAATATTGTGGAAGCTTCAATCGTTTTTATTTTATTCAAGCCAATGTTGATTGGTAAGCCCAGAAAGGCCAGAAGGGTTTTTTATAATTCAGTGGTACGATTACGTAACTAAATTTCAATCATTTTCGAATTGAAATCGATTCAATATAGCAGTTTACTGATAACTTTTTACTGTATATGCAGTGTGTATGCTGTATGTTATAACTGCAAATACAAACAGTGGTTCCTTAGAAATGAAACCAATTCCGATTTTGTTATATTTCTACCGATTCAGAGGTTATTTCAATCTGAATTTCATTGAAATAAAGTTACGTAATCCACGTACAGGTGTTCATTTCAGCTGGGAAAACTGCAGTACCATAGCATTATATATTCCACTGTTTGATTCGATCATCCCCTCTTTCGGGCATAATCAGCCGCTAACGACATTCATGAGAAGGTATTATGGTAAACTAGTAGTAAACTGAAGGCGGCATGAGCTAGGTACGACTACGAGCAATATTTTTAACTTTTTACTTTTACCCCCAGCCGTGATCACATTGGCAGTACTCTACGCGCAAGCAGTGGAACCGCTGCCTCCGCCTGAATTAGTGCCCCTGGACTGGTGGAAGCATTGCATCTTGTACCAAATCTATCCTCGCTCCTTCAAGGATAGTGATGGCGATGGTATTGGAGATTTGAAAGGTATATATATTATCCTTATTCTTTGTTGAAAAATTCATTTTTAATACAATCTTTTTTTAGTGACTGGAATTTTAGTTGACTGTACTTGCATTGTCACCCAATATACTAATGTATACCAAATATCAAGTCATCCGACCACTGAAAGTGGGTGAAATTCGACATGCAAGATTCCACTCGAACAAACGTACATACATACATTGCAAGTTAAATAAAAGCTTGTAAAAACGTTACATGTCTCTGTCAGTTAAGTGTGCTTATAACTTAAGAACCACTGCACAGATTTTGATGCGGTTACTTAGAAAAGTTTCTTAGGGTATTTTTTAAGTTATGTGTTGGCCTGTGTGTGACTGAAGGGAGCTACGCAGTGCCAATTTTAGTGTAACGAACCAAGAGATACAAAGAAACGCACGGTCAGACTAGTTGATTTTTTAAATAAAACTTGAAATAAAATACTGAGTCAATACGCGAAATTCCGAAGGTCCGGGTGAGCCTAATTTAAATGTGATGTCCTAGAACTATCATCTAGGTAAATGGTCAGTGGGAAGTCATGTCTATTATAAACTCGTTAGATGACTCAAATCACTGGCCATATTCAAGGAAATGAGATGATTGGCGTCATTGTCACCGCCGTTTTAAACACCACCAACGCTGTTGGTTGATACTCAGATATAATACGAATATGATAACAATACTAATGTATTGTCGGTTACTAAACCTACTATAATACTCTAAGTAAAGACAATGCTTGATTAGAAATATTCGGGGAAACTTTAAATCCTTCGGGAACGCGAGTGAAACCGGGCAGAAACTAGTATGTAATGAATCACGAAATGTGGAGCTAAATTGTGCCAATATAGTTCCATAAGAAACCATCCTCCTTTTAACTCAAAGGGCACCACCATAGAGATTCTATGGGCACCACCGATGTGCACTATCACTAGTGTCAAGTCTACTTGAAGGTACCACAGAAGCATTTTTTTTTTAAATTGAAATGACTAAATCTTGATTTTCTAGGTATCATCAGCGAATTGGAACACTTCAAAGATGCAGGCGTCGATGCTATATGGATGTCTCCGATCTTCACCTCTCCCATGGTGGACTTCGGGTACGACATCAGCGACTTTTACAACATTCATGAGGAATACGGCACTATGGAGGACTTTGAGGAGTTGCTCGAGACGGCGCATGAGCTCGGTAGGTCGGTTATTAAGTTACATAATTGCACCATGGTTCAGAAAAGTGTCTCTACCTATATTGACGTTTACTATTGATTTGTCTGTGTTATGCTATAATTAGATAGGTACTTTATTAACACATAGGGTACTTTTAATCCCGGGAAAGCAAAATATCCCTCGGGTACGCGAGTGAAACCGCGGGGCGCAACTATTTATTTATATAGATGATACGCTGTCCCTTGTATAAAGAGTGACACGGTCCCTGAATCTTAAGCGATTCCAAGAAAAGTTTGATTGTCTTCGAACAGTTTGAAAACTCGAAGTAGGTAACTCTTCAAACTCAGAGTATGAAATTCAAAAACCTATCTTGAACAACAATTTTAAACTCACGCAAACAGTGGAGAATATCTAAGCACCTAAAAGTTGAAAGAGTTGCCTCCATGTAGGTATTACACGATGCTCCTGATTCTGAATAAATTAAAACAGCTCGAATTCATTGGTATTAATATTAACGTAGTTATCTGTGGGCGACAAAGTTCGTTTAGTAACGTAGGGTTACCATCCATCCGGATTAGTCCGTCCGGACATGTCCGGAATTCTAGAATCTAGTCCAGACTTTGTTCGGTTTTTTCTTTTAATAAAATGGAATATGACATATGAGTAATAAATCTACATATTAAGGTTATGTATCGGGAGTTCAACTGGCACTTACAAGGAGAAGAAGGAGGAGAAGAAGAAAGAGTGAATAGGTTTCTTCTGGGTATGCGCGTTCAATCTTAGGCTTCGTTATCGTCCCTTATGGGCGGGTCAGAGGCCAAAGGCAAGCCCATCTAATAAAAAAGTGTTCAAACAATAAACCTTCTTTTGCGAAATTTGCAAACAATCAACCAGTTCAAACATAAAATATTTTCTTCAAAACAAACATAGTTTTACGTTAAATAATCAAACTTATCGCTAGTTTTCGGTAAGTATTTAATGTTTATATAAGTATATGAATTTACCGCGCGTAATCCCCACCCGCACCCCGCATCCAACCCCCTCGCTTGCGACTAAAATGCCGGACTTTTATCGAAATGTCAAGCTTTTTTTCAGGACTTTTCAAATTACTAAATGGTAACCCTATCTACGACCATATATTTTCGTATAATTATAGAATAACGTTAAAACAGATATTTGTATGCTAAGATTTATAATAACAGTAGGTACTAATTTCACGGACTTACCTTGGGTTATTTGCTAAATTATATCAATTTGTAATGATTTTAAAAACAATCTTATCAACTTAGCACCTTTTATTTCGTATTATCGCGGTTGCATAGATTATCATCAAATAATGCCGTAATAATAATACAGTAATATATATTGTCAACAAAAATATGATAACAATCATGATGATAATCAATTCCAAATATATTTCATAAATATCAGCAACATAAATATCAAATAAGGCCATACAAATAATCCATGTTCGAATATACAACATCTATCAACACGCCTTTACAATTTATATTTAGGCCGATATCAATTATTTAGTAATAGTAAGGGGAAGGTAAAATAGTTAGCGATGAATAACTTATGAACTCTGCTCTATTCTAAAACTGGGATATCGGAAATCCTTACGGTATACAGACTTTTAATTTGGGAGGTTTATATTCATGTTTTATGAATTCGTACGTTTCTGGATCATTCCCTAAATTTAAATGTTTTTTAAACATTATATAGTCTTGCTTGGCTATTAACTCGCCCATAAAAGATGATGACGAAGCCGAAGATTGCCCAGAGGAAGCCTATTCACTTTGGCTTTAATAGTTTCTTCATTTAAGACTTACATAAATCGATAAGGCAATAAAAATTAATAAAAGCCTTAACTTTACAAACTTTTGTTTTTCTCAGGTCTTAAAGTTCTTCTAGACTTCGTTCCAAATCACGCTAGTACGGAAGCAGAATACTTCACCAAATCCGAAGACAGAGACCCAGAATACGAGGACTACTTTATGTGGGCTGACGGATTCACGGACCCTAATAATGCATCGAATACATTACCACCATCCAACTGGGTAAGCTAGAAAAGACAAGTTCATGTCAACGACTTTTACAAACCACTCGTTTAAAGTTGATCAAGAAGTCTGTAATACGAGGTGTAATGCAGACTCTTTCAACAAATGCCTTTAATTTCCAGGTCAGCCAGTTCGGTGGTTCAGCTTGGGAATGGAGTGAGAAACGACGACAATTCTATCTTCATCAATTCGCCGTTGAACAAGCTGATTTTAACTTCAGGAATCAAGCAGTTAAAGACGAAATGCACAACATCATGAAGTTCTGGCTCGACAAAGGAGCTGACGGATTCAGGGTTGATGCTCTACCCTACTTGATGGAAGCTGACCCTGCAGACCATAACGGAAGATACCCTGATGATCCTCTCAGTGGCATGATGCAGTTTGAGTCACATCAATTAGGGTACACCATACCGCTGTATACCAAAGATCTTATAGAATTGTATGATGTTGTTTATGAATGGAGGGAATTCATTGATGAATATAATAAGGAACAAGGAGGTGATACAAGGTGCCAAATCTAATTTTTCAATTCACTTGTTATAATCTCTCATCTTAATGCAGTTAATAATTTCACTGCTTATATTTCAGGGTTCTCTTCTCGGAAGCCTACGCTAACGTATCCATGACGATGCTATACTATGGCAACGAAGCTGGGGAAATTGGAGCCCACTTCCCTTTTAACTTTGATTTCATCACCGATCTATCTTCAGAGTCCAACGCCAGAGATTTCGTCTACATTATCCTCAGATGGCTCACTTACATGCCACATGGAGGTGTTTCCAACTGGGTTGTAAGTAGGCTTTTCTTTTTAACATGAAATAAACATGTCGTTTTCTAAGAAGTTGGGGTAAAGGAGTACTAAAAACAATTAGTAATATTACGAAGAAAGGCGAGAAACACACCTAAGTGGAAAGTTTTCAAACGAAGTGCTGCTCAGTCAAATTACCAAAGTATAAATATGAAAGTAACGATGTTTCATTGAGATATTAAATTACTTGAGTCAAATTCGAAAGCCGTAGAGATTGGAACATGTGTGATATTAGACCTCAAATGTTCCAGTTCGGCAACCACGACAACAACAGAATGCCGACAAGATTCCGTCACAACATGGTAGACGGTATCAACGCCCTCAACATGCTGCTGCCAGGAGTGGCTGTCACGTACCAAGGCGAGGAGATCGGCATGAGGGACGGCTACGTCAGCTGGGAAGACACCGTTGATGTGGAAGCTTGCAACAGAGGCGACCCTGACACTTATCACCTGTATTCACGAGACCCAGCAAGGACCCCGTACCATTGGGACGATTCTCTCAACGCTGGCTTTTCGACTGGTAATCGTACTTGGCTACCAATCGCTGAGGACTATAGGGAAATAAATCTTGCCAAACAGAAGCAGGATGCTCGAAGTAATTATAAAGTGAGTATCTAATTCATCGTCCAGAAACAGCTTAAGAAAATTTTGAAGATTTCACTTCAAAATTGTAATCCGACCAATTGAGTCAAAGGATAAAAACAAATCTTTGTTTATTTCTAGAACTATCAAGCATTAACCGACATCCGCAAGGAGGCGACCCTCTCTCACGGTGAATACGACATCAGAGCTCTATCAGACCGCACCTTCTACCTGGTGAGGAGCCTGAGAGGCTACGACACATTCGTGCTACTCTTCAACGTGAGCAAAGCACCAGAAACCATCGACCTGGATAGAGTGCCACATTTGCAGCTCCCAGCTACTGTTATTGTGTCTAGCATTCATTCATCGGTAGACAGAGGGTATGTTTTTGCTTATTTTTCGAAAGATTTTGTGCCTACGTATGGTATGGTAGTTATGGAGTACTAGCATACGTCCACGGTTTCCTCCGCAACTTCTGAGGGATCTTATTGATCAGTATGATAAGTATCCTATATATTATTCGGTGATATGATCGGTCTATGTTTCAAATTTCGTCCAAATCCCTTCTACCATTCGGAGCTGAGTGATAATAAACACAAACACACACGCAAAAATGTTCGCATTCATAAAATAAGTAGGATTTGTGTATTACTCAAAGAAAATAATAGTCCTTATATGCAGTAAATATGAATTCACGAGAAGCTTGTACATTTGCAATTGCTTCTAGTACCCGGTTGTGCTCTAATAGTTATTTCACAATGTAAAGCTATTTTGCAGCGAAACCATATTTGTGAACACATCCATAGACTACAAAGCACCATTTAAATTATATTATTATATTTTTCAGAGCAACCATCTCCAGCAACAGTATTACATTAGCTGCAGGCGAAGCGTTGGTCCTACGAGCAGTTTCTATTTAAGTTTAATTTAGTTTAAGCTATTTAAAATGTAAATATATTACTTAGGCTTATTTTTTTAATGTAGGTAATATAAATGTTTATTTAAGCTCAACTGAGAAACATTTGAGTACCCTCCGTTTTGCGAAGAAAAAAATAGATGAATGAACTTTAAATGAGAAATCAAAAATATACAGTTACATGAGGTTTTTCAAGAAGTGTGTGAAGAGTGCTTTGCAGGGTCGAAAGTGCGTGATTATTACCCCTGATTCGTAAACATCTATACTTCTATAGGCTACTGCGTACCATCAGGCAGCCGTATGCTGGTTTGGTTTTTATTTAAGTATAAAAAATTCTTGCGTTTCAACAGACTATCTGCATTGTCTGTTAAATAAATATATAATGACACAATTTTTTCTCAGTATTGTGGATTACAATCTTTTGTTCTATGCTCTTTAAAAGCCTTAATCGGCGGTAAGCCCTGCAGATCTTTGAAAGATTTAAAACCACTAGTAGACTCAGAACGACTTATTTTTTTAAGAGGCTCGGAGACTGGGATTTTTGGCAAGACTTTCCAACCAACCAGGCGATATTAAAAAGTACGCTACATGGTGTACTCACGATGTTGTTCATCACCGAAATTTCCCATACATCATTATACTGATGTAGAAATATATAGTATGTAGGTTTTTATAGCCACACATTTACAAAAATCCTGTTTACTTTATTTGATATTTTTAGCGTGCAGGTGTTTCGTTTTTAATATATTCAGCTAATAATTTTACCGACTGTACCGTATAATTGAATGATACTCAATGCAGTGAATTCATATAAATATATTATTATCATCATAGTTGAATACCAATTAGCCGAATCCCGTCTAAAAATATTTATATTTAATTATCTCTTATAATTGTATAATGCGGATGAAAATTGGCAGGGAAACGCATATGCATTTGGCTCCTAGCAACATAGTATAATTGTATTTATAATATAATAATAATAATGTGGTCTGGACATGATTTGGCATTTTACCAGATGCGCTGTAATGCAGCATTATTATAATAAATATTATATTTTCACCATAATTTAATGTAGAGATTTATTTGTAGTTTTAGTATACTACTGGTTAACTTAATTAAGACTTATGGACTCTACATGAGGCCTTTTAAAGTCTATGACGATGATAGTATTAGGATGATATTATCCAGGCCTCAAAATCAATCCGATCTTTTTCTTTCAACCATTTCGGCTTGTAAGCCTAATACCCACCTGATGGTAAGCGGTTACGGAACCCTATGGACACTTGTAACACCTTGGAACCTCCCTTCCTCCCCAATAAGCTCTGGCGACCTTACTCACGCACAGGAACACAACATTAAATTATGCTGATCTTTGAGCGAAAAAACGCTATGCTCTGCTCACAGAGCAAGGGGAGGACCCCGAGCTAGATTTCATACCATGCTTTGTGGCTCTACCTCTCTCAGATAAATCCTAAACCTAACTTAATATAAATGAGAAAGCATACTCCAACATTACATCAATACATATTGTATTAAATGTAAGAAAACAATTGTTACTGCACTTCTCGTTCGGTGTCTACATGTCACTACAGACAGCTAAATCAAGCGGCCGTGATTACGAGCACGTCATACAACGGCTGTCCCGCACACCGCACGGACGTGTCGTGAATTGGGTGCTATATTTGTCTATAACATACTGCTTACTACCGACACGTACTTGAACGGTATGCACAGCGTGCCAAATTACATTTCAAATTCCAAATAACTCAACTGGAAGCATTTTAATGTAAATATTAGATTGTATACTTTTAGCACCATATTGGGCAGTGATGTCAAAATTAAGCTGTATACAAAGAACATTTCGATATTACCATTTAAGACTTTTCCAGCTATCTGTACCAAAGCTATAAAAAAACACTATCGTTTTTTAAAAGTTTTGACAGGGGACCGAAACGTCCACTGCAAAAAAAGACGGGGTAGATTCGGCCCGCAGACCGAACGAGGAGTGGCCCGAATAAACTAAACACCCAAATAACAGCACGATGCAATGGCCAGAAACTCATTTGTGAAATTCACGTACAGCTTCCCAGATGCATATGAGGTTGACGTTTCAAATAAAAAGATTATCGCTTCAATATTTTGGATAATGAAACGAGTACTAAACAAGTACGAACGGTTTTTTTGAACTTTATCGATCCCAATGTTTACAACAATGACTCAGAATATCAGAATAATACGCAAACTCAAGCCGCAATAAACTTAAAACATAAGAAATACACGAGAAGACTCTCCCAAATGCACTTAACCAGTAGTGCTGGCTTCTCAGAAAATGCCAGTAGGCACTTCGTTACCAAGACATCCTGGTTATGGGAATATTAATTTGATGGCACTCACTAAAACACTCACTTTTATAAATGATTCTGCGAAACAAGTACCTAAATGTTACAATAGTTGTCGTGATTATGTGCGTCGGCCTAGCAGGGCCACTTAAATATATTTCATCTAATTCTACGAAAAACAAAACTTGTTTACAGAAATATTACTGAACATAAAATTTCCAATAAAAATGTCGTGTAATCAGATCATGTATCAACAACTTTTAATTGTCCACTGTCACGGCGCATTCGATCGTTGATAGTAAAGCGAGAACGCGTGCGTGACTGGATGAATACGTAACTTTAATAGCTATTTAATTTGTTTTTATTGTTTTATAATAGCACTATTATTATGAGACACTATTATTTATAAAAATATACAAATAAGATTGTGTATAAGCAGGATTGGGTATTTAAAATTACTTTGGGCAGGCGTTATCACAACGATATTTTTTATTATAGTTATTGTTATATTATTTGTATACTACTAAGGCAGGGCCCAGCTGATGATAATCGGTCACCGTAGCCTATAGATACTTGCAACACCAGGAGTATCACTCGCGCGTTTCCGACCATAAAAAACGCTCTACACCCTTCTGAAATATTTTTATACTAAGTACTATGTGATACATTTTGCCGAAAATAACTAAAGTCAATCTAACAATTAAATCGTTCTAAATTTAACCTTTCAACATTGTACCAAAACTGAGTCCACAAATACAAGCCAGTGACGGGCTAATTCCGGCCAGCGAGGCGACGCTCACAATCGAATCAGCGGACACCAATCAATACACCGAAGGCTTGATGCACTCTCGGGACAGGTCATTTGGAAACAAAGCTCAATGACACTGAAGCTTCCATGTAATACTTTATAAAACTGAAATGACATTGAAAACACTATTGTTTAAAGTCCAGAGGTGTTTCCAAGTCAATATATTCCATGTCCTAAGATATTAGGTACAAACTTTGTTCGAAACACTGAAATCGATAAAATTATCAGTTTGGAAATAGTAGAGTAGGGTAGGAAGCGATCATTTTAATTTATAACCTCTTTTGACATACCCCTTTTAATTAGAACCCTTGTTAAGATTAAAGTAATGTTCAAAAATAAATCATAATTAAATTAAATTCGCGCAGAAAATTGTCACTTGAAACAACGAGTAATCAAAATTAATAAATAAAAGAGTAACTTTAAATAAATAAATAAATAAATATCCTGGGACATTCCTCACACACGGTCATCTGATTCCAAACTAAGCAGAGCTTGTACTATGGAAACCAGATAACTGATATAATACATATACTACTTTTTGTTTGTAAATACATACTTAATATACATAATTACACCCAGACTCAGGACATACAGACATGTTCATGCACACAAATGCATGTCCTGTGTGGGAATCGAACCCACGACCTGCGGCGCGTAAGGCGAACCTTAACCAACTGCGCCAACTGGGTCATCAATTAACTTTGACTTATAATAAAATTTAAAAACACAAAAATATTTTTCTTAATTATACGCACCAGTGATAATAAAATATGTTCACCATCCTTGCTCAACCATCGCACATTAAAGAAAAAGACTTTGAGCATAATCCGCCTTAGTATCAAAAACAGTGGGTGCACGATCAGTCAGAATGAGCAGAGGCTGATGGTAAATGGTCACCAACGCCCACGGATATTAGCGATACCAGGGGCATTGTCAATATGTTAACAGACAACAAAACCTAGAGACTAGTTATTGTGTGAATATTTGTATGAATTTTCGTCAATCACATCACCTAATAAGTAAAATAATATCAGGTTTAATCATTGAGCTGTCATTACTACGTATAGAGAAGACATCATACGTCACAACTATGTTCCGTTTAAGTGAGGCCATCCGGCCACACTTTTAATTGTACGATATAGAATGATGAACGAAACGCGCGAAAATCACGGTGTTTGCGTGAAAAATACACCTTAAATCATTCTGACAGCGCTACGTGTTTCTACTGTCTACTTAGAACACTAATTATTGTTTCAGCGCAAAAGAGAACTTTAGTTGACTCTAATAAAATGGGACATAACCTTTGCTTATGCCAGCTTCTCTATACGTAGTAATAAGAGCTCAAGAGTCAAAGATGTGATGCGTATAGTCGGTAAAAACGTTGATCATTCATCTGAATTACGCAACGATGCATTTGGGCGATCAAATGATTATGAAATGAAAAGCGTCAAAAGTAACATAACTAAATTGTGATTCGACGAATATAAGGAAATATTTTTCAACCGAATTATTAACCTCATACCATGCTCGACTACATATTCAGAATTACAAAAAATATCGGCCTGGATTTATGTAAAGTAATAAGAAAATCCATTACAATATATACCACAAAGCACCTGTGAACCTACATGAGCAAACATTTCACATAGGTACACATTTGTGTTTATAAAAAAATGGATTAGCATGAACTCAGTGTCACATACGTAACTCTTAAAAAAACTAATAAAAAACCGCAGGTTTCAGAAACCAAAACAGTATATTTCATTAGCACATATTTATACGGGCATCGTAAACATTTTTGTAAACGTTAATCCCACCAAAAACATTTTCATGTAAAATGTTGCCAAAACGAGACAATATGGCTCACACTGTCAAAAAGTTATCAGATCTCATGTAGAGACAAGCTTATAACTCTACATGCACTTACTCTACAAGCCCTAACTTCACAAACTCTACACCTTAGTCAAAATATGTGGCTTGGCTGTTTCGCTACCGTCACATGGGAGTAAGGTGAAAAAGGTATTCACTGTGCATTACTTTTTTGTTATTCAATAGTTCTTGTAGTAGTGAAACGGCCAAGCCAGATATTTTGACTACGGTGTGTAGAGTTTGTGAAGTTAGGGCTTGTAGAGTTAGGGCGTGTAGAGTTATAAGCTAGCTCTACATGAGATCTGATAACTTTTTGACAACATTTTACATGAAAATGTTTTTGGTGGGATATATATCATATTATACTACATAAAACCTATTTCACCAATTTCAGGTTTTGATAGGCGAAACAATTAACATTGAGAGTAAAGACTGCTTTTAGAGTCTACAAATTATTATGCTATTAAACCATATGCAAATAAAGTATAGCAAACTATCAGATATATACAAAGCAGATTATTCTTCATGCTTCTATCAATACACTTTAATGGCTGCAATACGTTTATTTAGATACCAGATTACTTTATCTTCGATAACGTAAAATGTTTAAGACCCCACGTAAAAGGTGCTTAGTCAAAATGCCGTCGTGGATCAAAGTGGTAGGGATCACCGTGGGAGTAGTGTTGGTGGTCGGCGTGGTGGTCGGGTCCATAACGTGGGCTGTACTGGCGAGTAGGGGCCCATCACCGCCAGAGCTGAGGGATTTGGACTGGTGGGAACACACTGTCATCTATCAGATATACCCTCGCTCATTCAAAGACAGTGATGGTGACGGTATTGGAGATTTGAAAGGTGAGAAATCGAAGTTCAAAATCATTTGCTTGAAATAACTAGAAAGAAGGACTTTTTGGGACTGAACTTGCAGAGTGACGTTGTGTTTCCATTTTTATTTTCATAAATTCTAATTAAATTTGTGTTTTATTTCATATTATCGGTGGTATTTTGTCCAATCAATATCAATCCGTGTGCACCAGTGAAGTGAAATGAAATGAATCATGTGTATAGTGCCTTTTCAAGTTGTCTCAAGAAGTCCGTGATAAGTACTACATCCACCATTGTACTAAAACATGACTTTTACTGTACGGTGACTGACTGAGGACTATGTGAAAGTGATTTATTGTGACAAGAATTTATAATATAACTGGACAAGCCGTGTGACGCCAACATATAAAAAAAACTAGAAAGAAAAATAAGGTAAAATGATTGTATGTGGCCACTATTGCATATGGACATTAGCTGGCCAATGGGTAGCCCTCATGTGTAACTGCTGGAACACATCGATAGGCGTTTGGCGATAGTTTTTATTAATATACCTAATAAACAACAGTGCAACATGCGACATAATTAATAGAATAATGCAATAGTCATGACAGTCTTAACACAAAAAAATTTAAGCATTTGGCCAAGTACTGACTTGCTACAATTTCATTTTCAACAGGCATCACCAGCGAATTAGACCACTTTGTGGACGCCGGCGTTGGAGCAATATGGATGTCGCCAATCTTCACCTCGCCCATGGTGGATTTTGGGTATGACATCAGCAACTTTTACGATATTCACCACGAGTATGGGAATATGGCTGATTTTGAGGAATTGGTTCAGAAAGCTCATGCACTTGGTAAGTAAATTAAATAGTTGCACAGAAAATTGATTATACATATAAGTCAGTAAGCTTCATAAGCAATTTACCGCATTGCTATTCTGCTCTGACAGGCATTAGAGTTCTCCTAGACTACGTGCCAAACCACGCGAGTACAGAATCCGAATACTTCATTCAATCAGAAGCCAGGGACCCACAGTACGACAACTACTTCGTCTGGGCTGATCCGGTCGTAGATCCTAATAACGCCAGCAATCGGCTTGTACCTTCCAATTGGGTAATTATTTTGTAAATCCTGTATTATTTTTTATTTTTTAGTATAGAACTTTCACCTAAAAACGATATTACAGATTGGTCAATTTGGCGGAACAGTATGGGAGTGGAGCGAGGCTCGCCAACAATACTACCTCCACCAATTCGCCATAGAACAAGCCGACTTCAACTTCCGCGAGCCAGCAGTGAGACAAGAAATGATCAACATCATGCGATTCTGGATCGAGAAGGGGGCTGATGGCTTCCGTTTAGATGCCCTTCCTCATCTCTTTGAGGCAAACCCTGATGACTACGGTGGTGTATACCCCGATGAGCCACTAACAGGCAATATGTTCTTAAATGCTGATCAGCCTGGATATACCACGCAGGAACACGTGAGGGATTTGATTGAGTTATATGACGTTGTTTATGAGTGGAGGGACTTCGCTGATCAGTGGCAAATGGATAATGCTGCAGAAACAAAGTAAGATAATTCCTCATTTAATCTTTGAAACTTGTCACATTCAGGGAAATCTCATTACCTTACTGATGTACATTTCTTTAACAGGATACTCCTAGCCGAGGCTTATGCCAACATAAGTATGACAATGCTATACTACGGCAATGAGCGGGATCGGATTGGATGCCATTTCCCGTTCAACTTCGACTTTATTACTAGCCTGTCGGCTCGGTCCACGGCTCGAGACTTCGTGTATGTCATAAAACGGTGGCTCACTTACATGCCTTCTGGGAAAGTTGCTAATTGGGTGGTACGTGAACTTGACAAAAGTAAATTATAGCTTACTATCAAAATTCTCCCAAAGCATCTTTTTTTTCTTTTTAGTTCGGTAATCACGACAACAACAGAATGCCATCACGATTTAGACCAGAAATGGTTGACGGTTTGAATGCATTGAACATGATGCTGCCTGGTGTAGCCGTCTCTTACCAGGGCGAAGAATTAGGTATGAAAGACGGCTACGTCAGTTGGGAGGACACGGTCGACGTTGCAGCCTGTAACCAGGGTAACCCTGACAACTATCTAGACTACTCCAGGGATCCCGCGAGGACCCCATACCACTGGAATAATTCCACAAGTGCTGGTTTCTCATCTTCTACTAACACTTGGCTACCAGTGGCTGCAGATTATATGACAATCAATCTACAGGCGCAGAAGGAAGCTGAGAAAAGTCATTTTAAGGTAGGTCAAACTTTTAAATATAGCTCTTCTGATATCAACTGAGCTAAGAGATACTGGTGCTCTTCAATAGACTTGAGGCTGCAAATATCTTGTTCCAGTTATGGTGGCAACCTTATTTAATAGAGTATTCTAAAGACGTCTACTTTCCAGGTATACCAGTCATTGACAAGACTGCGCAAGGAGCCAGCGCTCTCTCACGGAGAGTACCACATACAGGCCTTATCAGAAAACACTCTTGTCCTGCTGCGATACCTGGTAACCCACGACACTTACGTGCTGGTGTTCAATGTGGGCGCAGTGGCTGATACTGTGGATCTGTCCGACGTGTCTGGTTTAGAAGAACCAATGACTGTGCAAATCGCTAGTGTTTATTCCTCGAATAAAAGCGTTGGGTAAGTGGTATTCCAACTTTCATGTAATAATAGGTCAGTGATATAGCCATAATATTCATTATATGTTTTCCCGGGAGGATGTTACAGAATATTAATGAAGGGACTAGGATGCCTACATTGTAAAGCTTTAAGATTCATTTTTCTATGACATTACGCAGACATTAAAAAAATAAAGAGAATATAATTTTCCTTCAATATTTATTGGTTATTTTTATCAGTTGTTATGTTAATTTTATTGACTCATCATTATCAATATGGATTGGCAAATTTATAAACATTAAACGAAGCTGTAAACGTATAAAAAACGCGAGATAATAAAATTACCTAACTTTATTTTATAGCCTGTTACATTACATATTCACATTCAAGGTAATGTTATGGCTTATATTAATAAGTAATTTGCTACTTTTGACATTAATTCATATATTTTGACAAATGTCCGCCATGTTTCTCGAGAAGAGAAAGCCCGAGAAACAAAGTCCTGAAGAGATGAAGATTAGTAGAGTAATGGTAGAATGGCTTCTCGACAGGCTGATATCCACAGAATAATAAAGTTAAACTATGCAGATTATGTGATAATTAAATAAATGTTTTTTTTTTATTTCAGGAGCTCAATACCCCTAGGAGTGGTAACATTAGAGCCAGGGGAATCCTTCGTACTCCGAGCACCACCTTCTTAAATAAAGCAGTGTAAATAGTTTTAAACCAACAGTATAACAAAGCTAAATACGTTTAAGTGGAATTTATATGAAATACGACGTGCAAGCTGCCCTTAGTAGAGATTTAATCAAAAATAATGTCTCGTGATTTTGATTAATTGATGAGATAAATATTTATTGTAATAAATCTCTTTGAATATTTATTTGTGATTTAAACTCTTTGTGCTAATGATGATGATGTTTGGATGGACGCATTATATTTATTTTTTTTATTTATTTATTTACCAATACATAATTACAGTGTTAACAAAAATTAATATTCCGTCAAATCGCAGAACGATTTGTCGACAGAACAGCCCTCGTTCTTGTAGGCTATAAAATAACATAACATTGGTACCTACCTACATTTATATAATTCCGCTAATCTTGTTGCAACAAAAACATTTTTATTCTACGTTTAATTTGAACCTTAGATTTAACACCATCAAACAAATCATGTGGCAATTTATTAAACAGCGTTGGAGTCATCCAACGCCTCGTTCGTTTGCCGTAATAATTACATACCCTGGGTATTGCATACCTTGGTCTATTTGACCCACGGGCTAGAAAGCTATATTCCTTTTCCTTCTTGTTATCCTGTATGTTATATTGTTCTAATAATATTAAAGATTTAACTTTTTCATGTACACTTAATATTTTACATAATCCAAACAATTTATTATAGTTTTTATTTAATGACTTTCTAACTTTTTTATCAACTAAATATTTTAAGAATCTTATCTGCAGACTTTTTATTTTATCTAAATATACATAGAGCCATTAGTTAGGTATATCCAAAACTAGCCAAGTGCGAATCGAATTCACACGCCGAGGGTTCCCATCAGTCAAATTTACTTTGTGACTAGCAATTTGAATTACAGTTACTGACGTAATGTGTACTTGTAATAGAGCCCGAACAAAACCTTAACAAAAAATATACTATTTTTCAAGGTTTCTTGTATTGAGGCCATAGTAATACGTATTCACTCTGTGCAAATGTTAACCTATTACGGTTAGAAAGGCGATCAGCGTAGGCTTAGTGTAGTAGGGCACCTTTTGGATACCGACCCGTAAAAAGAAGTATACAACAGTGAACCCTCTCCTCAAATGCTAATGACGATGACAGATTAATGTAGGTAATAATCATTTAATCAAACAAACACATCGTTAACTATCAATTGAACTGGCACGCATAATGCATGGTGTATTATGCAGTACCATACACAGTAATTTGTGAATAGGCGGTGCTGAGCTGCTCTACTATAAAAGTACGCGTCATATCCGCTGGCTAGTGATGGGAAGACTTATAAGAATATAGATTTTTAATATTTAACTCGCCTCCTGGTTACTCCCTCGATCACAATTTTATCCTCTGTGACTCAGCTATGCGTATCTGTCAAGCAGTTAGATTCTATTAAATAAATAAATAGATAGTTTCTTATACATAGGTCACACGCTTATTACCTAGGTTTCCTATAAGTATCCTACCAATCCTACTAATATTCCAAATGCAAAAGTTTATGTGAATATAGCTTAATCATGTCGTGACGGTGAATGGTTTTAAATAATAATTGGTACTGGGCTCGGGATGGTTCATACTATATAAGTATACTTCGAGAGGCGCACTTCTAATACTTAAAGAGAAATGTTGTAGATGCAAACGCCATAGTGCGAACGTTTACTGACATGAATTCTTTACACTTAGGTTAAAGATTTTCATAGTACTAATATTTAGATTTATCAGGCGCTTTCACTGCAATTGTGTTTCATGCTATTGAATATTTAACTATAACAGCTCTACCGCCAGTAAATGATACAAATTTGGGAAACGTTTTTCAATACGTAATTTCTAAGAAACGAAGTAATGTGTGGAAGCATCTGGAAGACGATCACCAGATAGTACTTCGGGCCTCAAAATATACAAAATACTCATATCTTGGATACATTGTTAGAGAACTTTCTTCTTTCTTTTCTTTCTATAATAAAACTGAGGCATTTGACTACGTTGAGATTTGGAAATACGTGAAAAAACTCAACCGGTAGCATCCCCTCACTACGCCAAGGTCATGGCATCAAACAAGCTGTTATTAGTCGCGTAATCCTCGTGAATATGTGGCTGTGGACGCTCGTGCTCATCACCGCGGTGAAGATCGTGGCGGGGGAGGTGGTGGCTCCGTGGTGGACCAACGCAGTTTACTATAGGGTCCTCGTGGACTCGTTTAAAGATGGTGATGGAGACGGCTTGGGAGATTTGCAAGGTAGAGTAGCAAGTACTTTTAAAGCGCTGCCCCGCGATTTAAAGAAAATTCAATATTTTTCATAAGCCCCTGGCAAGTAAAAATTTACAGGAATGATCCTTCATTCCGATGATAAAATTGAGTTTTTTTTTTATTTTTGAAACTTTTTATCTTAACGAAAATCAAACTAACTTTCCACAGGAATCTAACAATCCATTTGATTGTTTTATTTGTATCCAAAATCAGTAAAATATTATGAACTTGATTAATTTCATTATCTTCCGCATTAAAACTTTCGATTTAGCCAGAAAAAAACTAGTACCAAATAATGCTTTGGTATTCATCATCATCATCATCAGCCTATAATGGCGCACTGCTGAGCACAGGCCTCCTTTCACAAATGAGGGTGAAAGGGAAAGGCTTTGGTATTACTGGAACTGAATTGTTCAGCGATTTCTTTTGCAGTATTTACCCTTTTTTCTATTTGTATATGAAAATCAAAGCACTATTATGTGAATTATTTGAAGAGAGCAATCCTTTTGAAACCTTTGTAAAAAACACAATTTTATCTTCAAAGTAAACAGAAGTAAATGTTCTGAAACCTAAAAATAAATAAATAATACGCTCATGAAAACATCTTTTGTTAGAGTCCTGTTTAATTTCAGGTACAATAAAGCAAATAAGTTATGTACGCGCTTTGGGTGCGGATGCTGTTATATTATCACCAATATTATCTAGCAGTACCGATTGTACGAAACCTGGCATTATTGATTTCATTGAAATAGACCAACGCTATGGAAACTTAGACGCATTTACCGCTCTTTTAGATAAAGTTAAGAAATTAGGTAAGAATATTTGTAAACAGCAGACTGTTTCTAACCTATTATCGTAAAAATCTGCTAAAATAACCTCTTTTTAAGCAGAACTAAAACTGGTAGTGTCTTTACCACTGCAAACCATAAGTGCAGGATCGGAATGGTTTACATCGAGTGCTGATCGGTTAGCTGGATTTGAAGATAGAATTTTATGGCATGATGGAAAATTAGATGATCCACCTACGGTAAGTTTGAAGACATTTTGAGGTTTTCTCTGACTTATTATCTAGAAATATAACGGTTGCAGGTAGAAGATGGCATAACATGGATATGGCATGATGCTCGAAATGCTTATTGGGGTGCATCAAACAACGAAGCTATGCTTAATCTATGTTCAGAGAGTGTTGTGGCAGCATTATCGGCAGGTCAATGCGCATGGCTAAGACGAGGCGTGTCTGGAGTACTGCTCACTCCAGATTTTCCCAAAGATCAAAGATGCGGTGAAAAACTGCTGAAAAAGATGGCGGCTGACGCTATGAGTTGCGCAAGAGCAGCAAATTTGGATACTCCGTAAGAAAATATTTATTTCTAATCAATTTTCAATCGACATTAACTAAAAATGTGTATTTTTTCAGTGTAATATTAGTAGAGACTTCATTAAGGCCAGATATAGCAGCAAATTACTATTCAGATGGAGGTGTTGGAGCAAACAGTGTACTAAGTAAGGCTTTAACAACGTCAGCAAGATCGTCAGCACCAGTAATGGCATTGGCTTTCCACTCTGCCTTATTAACTACGCCACAGGACATCTCGCCTACTTGGCTGGTAAGTGTTATTTGTTTTATTACCTCCATTTCCTTCTATTTCGTACTATGGTCAACACTTATTCCCGCAATTCGTGTCGCTAAGTGCATAAGTTCCAACTTACGATATTGCTTCCACGTAACTCTGGGCGGATTTGGACGACAAAGGGAAACTTTGCAAAGTGCACGGAGTTCAGCGTCATGGATTTATTATTAAATTATCATATTATGTTAGTTATAGTCGGAAATTTTATGCTTACAGACCAGCACCTCAAACGGGAGCCGAATAGCGACGCGTTATGGCAGCGACATGGTGGATACGATCAATCTCTTAGCCCTGATACTCCCTGGGGCAGCGGTTATACAACAAGGAGATGAACTTGGAGCAGCGGATACCATCCTTGAATGGGCCACATCTACCACCTGTTGGCCGAACCAGGCCGTGCCATCGTCCGCGCCGTTCCCGTGGGACGAGTCAACGAACGCTGGCTTCACGGCGGGCGAGCCCTGGCTACCTCTTGCTCCTAACTATAGATATGCAAATGCGAAGACTGAATTTGCTAATGATTTGAGTCATGTTGGAGTTGTCAGGCTCGCTGCTGCAATGCGAAAATCTCCCGCTATTGGACCTCATGTTGAAGTAAGTGTTTATCACAGCCCTATCAGAGATGACTCGCAAAATTTTTTTTCGTTAAGAATGTAATTTTAATGAAATAATTATGATTCCAGATAGAGCGCCTTAACGGAGCATTAGCAATATTAAGATGGGGCGGAACAGGATCTCTCTTAGTAGTTTCAAATCTGGAGCGAGAGCAAACAGAAGCTAAACTATCAAAGATTCCTGGTCTACCCACAGAAATGACGGTGGCTGCGAGTTCAGGAGGGTCGAGTTTCTCTACAGGATCTCATTTATCAATTGAGAAAGCTTTAAAACTGGCCCCAGGAGAGACGGTCCTTTTAGCCGGAGGTCCGAGACATTGCGGAGGGCCCGGACCGGTCGATAAAATAACTAATAAGCTCACCGAGGGATGGCAAAAGATTAATAAGTACTTCAGTAATATTTAGTAATCAAAGGTTATCTAGTGACATGGTCAATTATAAATAAACAGATAAAACGTTTTGTTTGCATATTATTTTCAGCAGAGTAATGATCAAGTAGCGTCAAGGATATTCCTCAAGTATCTATTTTAAACTTAGTTTTAGTCAATTAAGGTTCATCAAAGCTTTCATAAAATAGAACTTAGCGTGATCAGACTTCATTTTAGTTAGATGAGAACTGGGAACAATTTGTAATAGATTACCATGCATCATTGAAGCAGCGGTATACCGTAACGACATAATATCGCTTAGGGGTTCCGACAACACAAATATAAAGAAGGTTGTATCCAAAACTAGACCATAATGAATTGAATACGATATTACACACGCGCGCGGCCCGCCGCCGCGCCGCCCGCCGACGCTACTTACATTTTTGGGCTATTGTCTTCG